>JAFLJL010001309.1:0-5000 GCA_018398815.1 Conus ventricosus | reverse complement strand
ACCAGAAAGGTAAGAATAAAACCATGCCAAAGCGTGAGAAGAGATGCCAAAAGTATGTTGAAGTCTAGTGAGGAGGGTGGAGTGATCAATGGTGTCAAAGGCAGCGGACAAGTCGAGAAGAGAGAGCAGTGAAACCTGACTGTTATCCAGAGCAGAGAGAAGATCGTTTATTATTTTCAGCAGAGCAGTTTCTGTACTGTGTCCAGTGCGATAGGCGGACTGCAACGAATAGAGCAAGTTGTTTTGGTCAAGGTGGTTTTGGAGTTGGAGAAGTGCTATCTTTTCAATTATCTTTGAAAGGAAAGACAAGTTGGAGACAGGTCGATAATTTTTTAGGTTTTCAGGGTCAAGAGAGGGTTTCTTCAAAAGAGGTCGGACAACAGCAGCTTTCAGTGCAGGTGGGAAACAACCAGAAGTGAGAGATTCATTTACCACACTAGCGATATATGGCAACAAAACATCCATGCATGCAGATAGTAAAGTAGATGGAAGAGGATCCAGTGCACAAGTTTTGATAACAGTCTTGTCGATGACTTCTTTGACAACAGCAACTGTCACAGGTTCAAAGTCAGTCAATGAAATGCCGGAAAAAGAGTTGTATGGAATATCAGGTTCAGATACTGACTGAGCATCCAGACTTTCACGGATAAGTCTAATTTTGCTAGTGAAAAAGTCACAAAATTTCTGTGGAATGTCAGAGGGACAGACAGATGAAGGAAGGGGAGATGATTTTGTTCTCCCCATGAGTGTATCAGTGACCTTAAACAATTGCTTGGTTGTTGTGCATGCTAATATTTTAGCATTGTAGAAGGCTGATTTTGCTTTTTGAACAATTTCATTCACAGCATTACTAGCAATTCGCAAAATTTGTTTGTGAATCTCGAGGTTTGTCTTTAACCACTGCCTTTCGGCCCTACGTCTAACACGTTTAGCATCAAGAACTTCAGGGCCAACTGCTGGGAACCAGGGTGAGGGTGGACGGCTGGAAATCTTGCGTCTAAGTACTGGGGCATGGTGATCGAGGACATCTTGAAGTAGGCCATGGAACTGCTCCGCGGACAGTGAAGGTACAGATTGAAGGGAGGACAACCGGTCAGCTCAGAAGATATCAAGGTCGATGGAAGCAAAGTCCCTGGACTCGACATACCTGGGAGGCTTAATAGGAGCAGGTGTGTTCAGATTAGCCAGGACCGCATGGTGGTCAGAAGTCAGGGTCAGACTGGTGGTGGGTGACTCAACCAGGTCATCATCAGAATGGACAACCCAGTCAAGGATGTGACCTGAACGGTGAGTTGGGGAGGTGACGGACTGGTTCAGACCAAAGGACTGAAACAGATCCATCAGTTTTGCTGTGTTGCAATTAGTTGGATTGTCCCAGTGGAAGTTGAAGTCGCCAACCAGTACAGAACGGCCTTTTAGACAGTTCATGTACTCCAGCAGATCTGGAAACTCTTCCAGAAAGATGGAGTCTTTCAGTTGGTTTTTCTTGCTGGGAGGGGGGGCGGTTAAAGGCAGAGGACGTGAAGAGAGGATTTGGGGGTAGATACAGTTAGTTGTACTAGTTCAAAAGAGGAGTGGACAAAGGAGAAGTTGGAGGTAGTGGAAACAGAGGGGGATATAGTGTCAGACACCACAAAAGCGATGCCTCCACCCCGAGTTGGCCGGGGAAAGCTGAGGGTGGTGTAGCCAGGAGGGGAAAGGTCACAGCACTTCGCTTCGTCACCGCTTGGTAGAAGCCACGTCTCCGTGATGCACATAATGTTGACATGATTATCAACGATAAAATCGTTGATAGCAGTCCTTTTATCCTTCGCACCAACTGATTGGGCATTAAACAATGCCAGAGCCAGCTTGCTGTGACGACTTGAGACAGGAGATTTGAGAAGGGGCACAGTTATCAGGTTGGAAACAACAGCAGGACGGGGTGGTTTTTTGTTTAGGGAGGAACGAGGACGGCTGATGACGGCAATCTTTTTCTGCTTTCTCCTCCCTCCCCTGCACCCTCGAACACGCGGCAAATCTACACCAATGCGTAACTGGCGCAACTTCAAGTTGAGGGTGGGGTGAAGGGGCACAGGTTTTACTGCCAGCAGCTCGCCACGAGTGTAGGAGAGGGGGGGAGGGTGTGTTGAGGTAGACATGGCAGCGCGATGACAGCTGAGGGAAGGTGAGTGGGAGGGAGAAGATGGGCGAGATTTCTCACGCCATGCAGCGGTGTTACAGTAGAGGAGAGGGGAAATGGGAGAGTGAGGTGACGCGGCAACGGAAAACACCGGGGAAGGGAGATGATCCCTTAAGTGATGCACGTGCGCAGCAAAGGCGGAATAACGTGGAGGGCAGCCATTATATATCAGGAGTACAGTACCTGCTGATCTCGCCAGAAATAAAAACCATAACACCCGAAGATCCGGAGGGAGAGAGGCACAAAACACTGACCAAAAAAAGAGTCCACATCATTATAAATCATCGGTACCACTTTTACAACAAACAAAGCACAACAACCACAATAATCCATTCGAATAGGGAGAGTGAGGAAACTCAGCCTGTTAGGCGAAGGGAAGATAACTCTGGGCTGACATACACATTCAGTTATACAGTGACAAGTAAAGGTGTACAAAAGTTTCACTCTGTAGTAAACCTAGACGCATTATCATTAATTTTCGCAGTGTATTGTTCTATCTTGTATCTTGTATTCAGCTGCTTCTGAAAGATAGTTAAGTTAGGTGGGGATTTTTCTAATATGCATTTGTATATATACTGTTTGGCAAACATTATTATAAAGTCAAAAATACTATCTGTATTAGAATGGTTATCCACATTAAAAGTACCACATTTTCACATTTTTCACATTTTTCATTGAACATTGTTTTTCCAAAGAGGTCTAAAAACATCTAATATATTTACAACTCCAGAAAGAATGTTCAATAGAGTCTCTTGCTTCATTACATAACGAACAGTTTGCTGTGCAAGATGCCCCATTGCACTTAAAACAACATTTGTTGCAATAATTCTGTGAACAATTCTAGTCTGTAGCCACTTCAATCTAACATCTTTAGTTTTATGTATTGTAAGGAACATCTCTTTCCAAGGAATATCAACATTTAAATTTTGTGTCCATTTCAAACAACAATTAGGTCTGACATTGTCTTGTGTTAGAATTTCATACATTAATTTTGATCCTTTTGATACCTTATAAATTTGTCTTAATGCATTTGGTATATCCAAAAATCTGTTATTGTCTGTATTTCGTTTTATTCCACTTATTCTGATATATTCTTTAATTGCCGATTTAATACCATTAAACGTGACAAAATCAATCTTACAACCATGATTTGTTGAAAATTCCTCAAATGTCATAAATTCTCCATTAGTCTTGAAAAAAATGTTTTAAGGCGTACACTCCTTTTCTTATCAATTTATTATGTTTAATTACTACATTGCCAATTTTTACATTTTCGTTGTGGAAAATCGGTTCAGAAAGCAATTCATTCCAAGTTTTGGGTTTTACATTAAATGGAATAGCCTATATGCTTTCAGTACATGCATCCAAAAGGTGCTCATGTTTTTTATGCTTTAAAAAATTATGCTTAAAATCAAAAGCAGTTCCATAGCATTCTAGAAACGAAAGAATCGGGCATATTTTGTTGCTATACATTTTTATTTATGGTTTGTGGTTTTTAGTTTTTTAATCCATGACAGTTTCAAAGCACAGATATATTTCCTTATGTCGGGTATGTTTAGTCCACCCTGTTTCGTTGTTTTGATTGAGGTTTTCCGACTAATTTTATCTTGTTTTCCACTCCAGACAAACTGAAATCATAGTTTCTGGAGGTTTCCTTTGAAGTAGTCTGGTGGATCTGGGAGTAATATCCATACGTGTATTAATTTGGACAAAATAAGCGATTTCAAAACAGCTACTCTACCTATTGGGGCAATGGTTCTTTGTGACCAAATCTTTAACAGTATTTTAACTTCAGAATTGTTTTCATTATAGTTAATACTTTCACAGTCCTTAAGATCTTGTGTGAACCATGTACCTAGTATCTTGAATCTAGGAGAATTCATTATCATTTTTAAGTGAGGGGAGTAAGTTACTTGTGATCTTTTCTTGCTTCCTAACCGTGCTGCTTGTGTTTTACTACTGTTCATATGCAGTCCTGACACTCTACTAAAGCGATCAAGAAGTATAGTTTTTTTCAAATGAAGTTTTATATCCTACATTAAATAACTGAGTATCATCGGCAGACTGAGAAATTTTGTGTTCAGTGTCACCGATATGAATTCCTTTGATCAATTCCTCTTTCTAAATCAATTTCCGCAAAAACAATAAACAAATATGGGGAAAGTGGGTCAGAGAACAGGGAAATGTCTGTTCTACCCCACTTGCTCCTCCACCAAGTTTTCGGGCGAAAGTGACCTAGAAGCGGCATATTACAGTTCTCTGACAAGTAAGACTTCAATAACCAAAAATAACGATTATCTACAAACAAACATACTGTGCAGGGTTATCCGTTTTCAATACTAATTTACTAAACTTTTCAGATTTTAGTTTTTGTTTAATCCTTTGTTTTTCCTGATCATTTTCAATAACATCATTTTCGCGCAAACATTCTTCAAATGAGTCTCTGTCTTTCATGTGAAATAACACTACAGTCTTTAACTGTTCTCTAAAGTCTTTTAAAACCGAGTTATATTTTTGGCATAAAATCCACACACTTATCCCAGCATGTCTTCCGCTGAAAGCTAGTTTCGACAAAGTGTTTCTCTTTTTAACTATGTCTCTTTCTGCCGAACAGTCATCTATAATAAATAGTGTCTGCATTCCTTCAAACAGTCTATAAAACTGTTCTAAACACTCACTCAGTTTATTGCTAGGATTAACTAAATATATGTCATCATCTGTCCATATAAACCTTCTATCATGATATGCTTTTCATTTAATGTTGGACAGAAAACACAATATATAAAATTATACGAAACTGTTAAAGGTCGAGATAAAT
>JAFLJL010001308.1:57310-85031 GCA_018398815.1 Conus ventricosus | reverse complement strand
GATCATTAACTGGTCAGTTTGTTTCTTTGTGTGTAACCCTGTTGATTTTGGATAAGACCGCCTGATAAAAGGATAGGAGTGATGATCATTAATTGGTCAGTTTGTTTCTTTGTGTGTACCCTCCGGGGTTGCGACCTTGTCGTGGTCGGAGGGCTTGCGCGGTCCAGTGATCCCTTAGGCTTTGCTGGCGGGGGCATCAATACTTGGAGATAGGCTGTTTTTTTTCAAACTGCTTCTAGGTCCGAAAAGCCAAGATGCTGTCTGGCCTAAGCGTAACGTGGTAAGGAGTTGATGCCCCTGGTAGGGCTTCCCATGTCAGATAGGCTAAGGGTGAGGATCCTGACTAAGAGTAACCCGCCTTTCTCCTTTTCTTGTTTTCTGCCTTTACTTGGCCCTTTTCTATCTTCGTCTCCCCTTCAAGTCTTCTTTTCCACACTCCTTTTCTCTCTGTGGTCTCCTTAAGATCCGCCGCGTTTGCCGTGCGGTGCGACCTGTGTCAGAGGGGGATGAGATCCTGGTGATTGAGAGGGCCAGTGCTTGTGGAGGCCGGTGCTCTCAACACATCACTTTGGCTCGGACCTCTCCTAGACAGGGAGTACACTTTGGCCCGGGTGTACTAATCGGCTCCCCTTCTTGGGGCTGGGTCAAGACAGGCAGTTCCCCTGCTGGCCAAGTAAACCCCTGCAGTGCTCAGCTCTCTGTTCCCAGGAGTTGAGCATGATCAGGGGGGATAGGGTTGGTAGTTTCTGTTTGTCGTATGTCTCTCCCGAAGCCTGGAAGGGGTCAAGACATTGGTTTCTTGGCCCTGGCCCCTTAGTTGGACTCCAAGGTGGGTGGGTAAGGGAGGGATGAATCAAAATAAAATAAATATGGCTTTTTCAAAAAATTCCCCCCAAAAAGAAGAGGAAGGCAGCATCCCCTATTTCAGGGGATTTCAATTCTGATAGTGATTCAGACATGGAGGTAAGACAGAGGACAGGTTTCTGGCTTCCTGGCTCGTGATGGAAGGGACGGAGCAGGAAAGACCCCTTTCAGCTCTGAGCCCTTTTGCCATACAAAAGGGCTTTCAAGGTCTAGCAGGTGACCCTCAGTCCGTCAAAAGGTTGAGGAATGGCTCGTTTCTCATTCAATGTCGATCAAAAAAGCAATCTGAACAGCTGTTGAGGGCAACAAAAATAGTGGACAGGAAGATCAGGGTGACTCCCCATAAACAGTTAAATTCGTCAAAAGGAGTGATTCGCTGCAGAGATCTAACAGGTGTCTCAGAGGCAGAGATCAAAACGGAACTGGCGTCCCAGGTTGTGACGGAGGTGCGCAGGGTGACAGTAAAGAAATGTGCAGAAAGAGTGGCCACCAACACCCTCTTTCTGACCTTCTGCAACCCTGTGCTGCCTCCAGTCATCAAAGTTGGTTGCCTGAACGTCAGAGTTCAGCTGTATGTTCCGTCCCCGTTGAGGTGCTTCAGATGTCAGAGGTTTGGCCATGTCAGAGACCGTTGTTCTGGGCAGGAGGTGTGCGGTGTTTGCTGCAAGGCAACCCATGATGGGCTGTGTAAAGATCCGGCGCATTATGCTAACTGCGGTGGCGACCATCCCTCCTCTTCCCGAAACTGCCCTCTTTGGATTCAGGAATCCACTATACAACGAGTAAAAACTGAAAAGAAAATCTCCTTTTTGAGGCCCGCAAACAGGTTGTTGGCAGTCAGACGCCAACAGCATCTTCGTATGCTTCGGCCGTAAAGAAAGTTTCCACTAGGTCAGTCTGCTGCCAGACTGATGAATTTATCTTTTCCAAGACACTGCAAGGAAGAACTGTCAACTCTGGTGGAAGCAGGTCCACCACCTCCCAACCCAAAGTGACTGCCCCTGGTGGAGGCAAAAAATCCGCCACCCCTCAGACTGCCCAGCAGTCTACAACATCTGCTGCTAGGCAGATTAAAAAACCAGCACTCCCGCCTCGAACTCCTCTGTCCAGTGCCCGTGCGGGCAAGGGAGTTCCACCCAGTGTGGAGATGGTGGAGATGAGGAAGAAACCTCCACCGTCTCCCAAATCCAGACCTTCTTCACCTGTTGGCAAGTCTGCCAGCAGGTCTGAAGACCAACACAGTCCAGTGAAACTAAAAAATAAATTCACTCCATTGGAAGCAGACGTTGAGGAGGAGATGACCTGATCTCTCTCCTTTTCGCCCTCTGCACCATGGATAGTACAATATTCCATTGGAATATCCGTGGACTAAATTCCAACTTTGAGGAGCTGCAGCTTCTGTGTCGATCTATAAAACCTTCCATCGTGGCTCTTCAGGAAACTCAAATTCAAAGCCAGAAGACCTTTACTCTTTCTGGCTTTAATGTTCTTTCAAAACCTGCACAACCATCCACGTTGGGACTGTCGGGCGGTGTTGCCCTTCTCATACACAAAACTCTGTTGTATAGTCCTGTCGCTCTGTCTACCTCCCTTCAGGCTGTAGCTGCGAGAGTCACTCTCCACAAGACTGTGACAATCTGTTCCCTTTATCTTCCTCCTTCTGTCCCGGTTTGTCGTCAGGACCTTGTCAGTCTGATAGGAGAACTTCCTCGACCTTTTTTGCTGTTGGGTGACTTTAACGGTCACAATCCTCTTTGGGGTAGTGTCAGTACGTCATCCAGAGGTCTGCTAATTGAGGATGTCCTTTCGGATTTGGATTTATGTTGTCTGAACGACGGATCTGCAACTTACCTCCACTCTTCCACAGGTTCACTTTCGTGTTTAGATTTGTCGGTTTGTGACCCCTCGCTGGTCCTGGACTATGAGTGGTCTGTCCATGACGATCTGCACGGAAGTGACCATTTCCCTGTCTGTTTACAACCCGTAATAACTGGACACGTCTCTGTCTCTCCACATCTAAATTATAAGAAAGCAAACTGGGATCTCTTTGCAGCCACTATTTCAAAAGAATTCCAGGACACTGATTTTCTCCAGAGTCCGGACCCAGCTGAATCTCTGACTAACACTGTGATCAAATGTGCTAAAGCCTGTATTCCAGTGTCTTCCGATAAACTTCAAATGCCAAAAACACCCTGGTTCGATTCGGACTGCCAACAAATTTCAAAAGTTCGAAAACGGCTCAGCGTCGGGTATACCAACGACCTTCGGGTCCCAACGCTCGAGCCCATCAGAAACTCCGTGCTAAATCAAGACACACTTTTAAAATCAGTAAACGTCGGTCCTGGAGAAGCTTCTGCTCCAGGCTGACATCGAAAACTTCCAAGAAAAAAGTGTGGAACATCATTAAGAAAATCAAAGGGAAGAACACCTGTCCCACTGTGAACCATCTCAAGTTTGCTGACTCTTTAATAACAGACAAGAAAGCAGTTGCTAATCTGCTTGCTTCAACCATTGAAAGAATTCCTCCTCTTCTAACAAATCAGCCACTTTTGTCAAAAACAAAGCCGGGCAGTTCCAACGTAACTGACTGGCATTCAGACAATTTGGAATGATGTAATAACTTTATAACTAAGAAAAAAATCTTTCACTAACTTAAAATTGTTACAAACCTGTGTATAACAAAGCATTTTACTGGTCCATCTTGGTGATTGCAGGAAAAATATAAAAAAAGACTTCTTATTGGAACTTTAAGAAATGTAACTGATGTGGCAGCGATGCTCACTAACATTTTAGTGGGGATAATTGCAGTTTGGTAGCTATGAAAT
This sequence comes from Conus ventricosus, assembly GCA_018398815.1. Classification (NCBI taxonomy): domain Eukaryota; kingdom Metazoa; phylum Mollusca; class Gastropoda; order Neogastropoda; family Conidae; genus Conus; species Conus ventricosus. The sequence goes on along the minus strand of JAFLJL010001308.1, from coordinate 81,342 downwards.
GCCAAAGTTTTCCAGTTTCTTTTCTGATATAATAATTATGCACATCCTTCTTTTAACTGGAACTTAAAATGTAACACTGTTCAGGTAGATTTCAAACAAACAGAAAATTAAACGTAACTGACGTGGCACTCAAGTGTAACTGATGTGGCATGTCTGTTTAGTTGTGTGACTTCAAGCTTGCAATGTTCCCTGAATGTCTGCAATGTGATTGATTGTGTATTCTCCACATCCCTGCAGTTGGAGCAGTCCAAAGGAAATGTTCTGATGAAACACTTCATCACAGTCATCAGTTCTTAGACCATGAAAAGAACAGTTTTCCCCCTTTGGATGTGTGGTGGAGGAATTTCATGTTGAAAAAGCCAGGTTTCTGTGTTCTGCCTAACACTCTTCCAATGTAAAATCTGTCAACATAATCCCCAGCATAGTATTTTTCAGCTTCTATGGTAACTCCAAAAGATCCTGTGTCGGTGTCTGGTACTGGCTCCACAGAAACGTAGTGCTGCATGCGGCTGATGTACCCCAAGTACAGCATTGGTCTTTGGGTAGCAGGATTCCGAAGACAATGTCAAAAGGTTCTCTGACAATTGTGACCGGTTGTCCTGAAAGCATTCTGCTCATGTATTCCACAGTGATGTCTACATATGTGCCATTTCTGCCAAGAGCAGACACATAATCCTCCAGTTGCATGTCTGGTAAAAAAAAAAAAAAAAGCTTCAAGCTGCTGCTTTTCATCTGCAGAGAAATCAAATTCCAGGTAGTCACAAATTTGTTTTCGTAGTTCGTCTGGCTCAAACACAGCAAGGTGGGTTCTCTCAAACTGGCTTTTCAATGCCCCCCCCCCCCCCCCCCAAAAAAAAAAAACAACAAAAAAAACAACAGTTACCATCACCTGGAGTTTGCCCACGAAGTCTGAAGTTTCTTTTGAAAGAATGAAATAAACTTAGACATGTGACCACTTGATGTTTCTTCATGATCCATATTGGGTAGCATTCACCAACTTCACTTGGTGTTGGCTCGTGATCCACGTCAGGGCAGCATTCATCAACTTTACTCATATCACTGCTGCCTGGTTCATCACTCATGGGCTGGTTGGAATCTGTATCTTCAGAAGCAGACTTGCTGTCACTGAATACTCTGCTTTTGCCTCTGAGATTGACATTTCTAACTTTTCTTTTTTGTTTCTGTCATTCCACTGAAGAATGGTGCAACAGGTATCTTCATCATAGTCACAAAGAGGCTTGATATACATTTTGAATGTTGCAGACAGGTTTTGCAGTTGCTAAGATGACACTGCACAGAATACTGGGTCACAAACAGTCAAACGGATGAGAGCCTTGGTATTTGGTAGGTCACGTATCGTGGCCCTCAGTCCCTGACTCAGTAGCTCAAAATTCTCTGATATTTGCAGCAGCAAACACTGATCTTTGTCTGAGATTGGAACAACATGAACTGTCACAGTGCAGCAAAAGTAGACTTACCAATTTTCAGATCAGGGTTCTCTCGCTTGAATTCCTGAAATGCTTCATTGACAGTGCTGAGCATTACTTTCTTTTGCACTTTTGTTTTTTCTCCATCTTTCAAAACTGTGTGTGACTTAGTCTTTGCGACCAGGCAGCTGCCATGAAATTGTTGTCACTGTTGAAGAAGGAAGCCACTGCTTTATGTTTTTCATTTGTGATTTGGGTTTTGTTGGGATGTCAATGTTTTCAATGCTGAAGTCCACTGCAAGTTTTCAAACTACAGCTTTCTTTTTCCGTGGACTATGCGGCAGAGATAATCTTGCCCTATTCATCGCTCGGCCAAAAGACTGCCTGGAACAAAAGCCTTTGCTGGACTGATGAGCACTGGTGATTTCAAAGCCTTTTTAACTTTTCTTTTTCTCGATAAACAGAAATTCCTTTTTGTGCTCTTGACACTTTCCTTCTTCCTTTCGTTTTCACTCCACTGTGATCTGCATTTCTTCTGCTGTTCTTTGTTTCTTTCTTTTGCCCGTCAATCGCTTCTCTTCACACATCCGTTGTTGGTGCAGCCTCATCCATTCTGCTGCTGATTTAGCTGGCATGCTTCTTTTTAGCACTGGTACAGACTCTGTTGACAGAAAGTGGTGAATTTTCACTGATACGTAATGTTCTTTGTATTAAACAACTTATTGATAATCATAATAGAGGCTGAGCAGTTATTTCATTATTTCTATTTAGTAAAGTTCCGTGGGGCTGGAATAGCTCAGTTGGTAGAGCGCCGGACTCGTGATCCAAAAGATGAGGGTTCGAATCTCCAAATGGGGGTTTCGGTGTAGGGGGATTTTTTCCTCAGAGTTAACATTAGATCTGACTCTATTCCCCACCAGTCCTTCGAATGAGACTATAACCAAGGTTCCACGTGCAAACGCACGCATAACATCTTGCGCACATGTTAAAATCCCATCACCAACTTTTGGAAACAGAAGGCCAAGTTTGGCCCGTTGGTATGGACGACACTATTCACCGCATGCAGTTAAGGCCTGACTGAGTGCTGGGCTAGTGCACAGTCAGGTATTTGCTAAGACAGCAGATGTGGCTGAGCGAATATGGAATTGTCCGAACACTATGAGGCCTCTTTAAGCAACCTACCTACCAACCAACCAAATAAGTAAAAAACCATCAACTGTCGACCATGTAGAAGACGGCAGTGTTATTTAAATACTATTAATAGCTTGTAATACAGACAATTAACAAGGAATCAAGACATGGAAAAGACGCATCACTTTTAGAAGAGATCAGAGCAGAGCAGTGTTTCATTTATAGTTATTAACACTACATGCCACGTCAGTTACAGATAGGTGCCACGTCAGTTACATGCTTTTTCTGAACACTCTTGATTTTTTAAGTTTTCGAACCTGTTATGGACAGCTTAAAAAGAGTACAAAGATAACCAACCATATAAACAAAATCACCCTACCACTGGTACAGAATGGAACATTTGTTAAAAAATGTAACTGACATGGCATTTCACTGAAGTAATTTTTAATTTCAGAAATCCATGTATAACATAGCAATTAAGACAAACAGGCAGTGTATCTAAGCAACTTCAGTGTATCTCTTCAATTGGAAAAAACTTTCTTCAGAACAATCCACTTTATTAGAACTACAGACACATAAGTTCAGTAGGACCAGCACTCACCTAATGCAGCTGAACACAAGGTCACAACCAATATGGCTGCCAGTCAGGGAAGTCACTCCAGATAAAATCGCAGTAAAATCGAAACTACTGAGGTTTATACTTTGAATGTGTTATGATAAAATAGTTAAATCAATTCTGATTTTGGCTCCAAGTGAGCATTATTTTTTGGAACTGCCAGCCCTAAAAGAAAAATCACCCTGCACTTTTCGTCCGACAACATGGAAGACTACAATCTTCCTTTCACGTTAAACGAGCTGAAATCTGCCTTACTTTCTTGCAGCGATTCCTCTCCAGGTATAGATGAAATTCATTATCAACTGTTGAAACATCTTCCGCAAGAAGGTCTGTACATACTGCTACAGGTATACAACCATGTGTGGACTACAGGTTTCTTTCCACCCTCTTGGCGGAAAGCCCTCATTATTCCCATCCCCAAACCTGGAAAAGATCTTTCTAATCCATCAAACTACCGTCCCATAGCTTTGACCAGCTGTGTCTGTAAATTGATGGAGAAAATGGTCAATGCTAGGCTCATGTGGAAACTCGAAACCGATGGCCTTTTGGCGAAAGAACAGTGTGGTTTCCGCAAACATCGGACTACTGTTGACCATTTGATTCGTCTGGAATCTACACTTCGGAACGCTTTTTTGAACAGACAGCATGCAGTGGCAATTTTCTTTGACTTGGAGAAGGCCTACGATACTACCTGGAAGTCGGGGATACTTCATGATCTCCACGATCTGGGTTTTCGAGGTCATCTTCCGCTTTTTATTCAAAATTTTTTGGCAGAACGACAGTTTCAGGTCCGGGTTGGCACCACTCTCTCTGATGTCCACGAGCAGGAGTTGGGTGTTCCACAGGGGAGCATACTGTCTCCTGCCCTCTTTAGTATTAAGATCAACAACATTGTGAAATCAGTTCAGCAGGGTTCAGACTGCTCATTGTTTGTGGATGATTTCGCTGTCTACGCAACTGGAAGCCTGTACCCGAGTGTCCAGCGCAGGCTCCAGCTTTGCGTGGATAAAATCCATCAGTGGGCAGATGAAAACGGTTTCACCTTTTCTGCTACAAAGACACAGTGTATTCACTTCCATAATTTCCGTCAGTTTTTTCCTGATCCTGAAATTCAAGTCGGGAAATCTCCCATTCCAGCTGTCAAAGAGGCCAAATTTCTAGGGGTTATCTTTGACCAGAAACTTAACTTTCTCAGCCATATTAAAAACCTCAAAACTGCTTGCCAGAAAGCACTGAATATTCTGCGGGTCGTAGTGCACACCGACTGGGGCGCTGATAAGAAAACTTTACTGCACCTCTACAGAGCCTTGGTCCGTTCCAAACTGGACTACGGTTGTGCTGTGTACGGCTCTGCAAGATCATCCTACCTCAAACTCTTGGACCCTATCCACCATCAAGGGCTTCGTCTCTGTCTTGGAGCGTTCCGCACCACCCCTGTGTACAGCCTGTACGCAGAGGCGGGTGAACCTTCATTGTCCAACCGCAGGCTGAAACTGTCTTTAAATTATTATGTCCGACTGTTCTCAGAACCGCAGAATCCTGCCTATGACTGTGTCTTTGACCCTTCGTTCCAAAGTAAGTTTGAAAACAACCCTAAATGTATTCCGCCGTTTGGTCTTCGTATGCAGCCTCACGTGCGGAATGCAGGTCTAGACCTGGGAGTAGTTTCCGATTTTTCCAAGTTTCCGGATCAACCTCCGTGGACCTTTTTCACACCAGAGATTCGTTTCGATCTTGGAGCTTTTCGCAAAGAGTCTACCAGCTCTCTGGCGTACAAGGCATTGTATGCTGAGCTCTGTTCCAAATTCCCATCCTGTCAAAAAGTTTTCACTGACGGTTCCAAGTCTGAGGATGGAGTGGCCTGTGCAGCCTACTGCCCTGGGGCTCCTTCTCAGATACTGTTGGAACATATACATTCAGATGCTTCTGTCTATTCTGCTGAACTTACTGCTCTGGTACTGGCTTTGAAGATAATCTCACATTCTTCGAAGAAGGACTTTCTGGTTCTGTCGGATTCGCTGTCAGCTTTGGAGGCCATAGCTGGCCGCAACCTTCAGCATCCAGAACTTTTACTTTTTTTTAAACTTTTTAGCAAGTTGAAGGCGGACGGTTACAACATTACTCTTGCTTGGGTTCCTGGTCATGTTGGCATCGGCGGGAACGAAATGGTTGATCGTTTAGCCAAGAATGCCACAAGAGAGAAACTGTCCAACACTTATATCCCCTGCTCAGATGTGAAACCCAAAATTAACGATTATGTGAGAGACCTCTGGCAGGAGGATTGGAACACACAGACGAATAACAAACTCTTTCAGATCCGTCCAAACCTTAAGGACTTCCTCCCATCTACGTCGGGTGGTCGTAAAGAGGAAACGGTTCTGTGCCGGCTGCACACCGGCCATTCGTATTTTACCCATTCTTACCTTTTAAAGAGTGAAGAAGCTCCGTGGTGCATTCCATGTCATGCGCCACTCACAATGAAACATGTTCTTTTAGAGTGTTGGGACTTGCACGATGTGAGACACAAACATTTTACAGCGGAGTCCATGAAGATCCTGTTCAGGATGTCCCGCCTGACGTGATCCTTGAGTTTTTGAGAGAGATTAACATTTTTCATCTGATTTAAGATTTTACGGCAGAAAGATTTTTAACAAAGTTTCTGGTGCGTTTGTAGACAATGTCATTTAACGAGATGTGTGAAAGTTGGGGGGTTTTTTGTGTTTTTTTTTTGTTTTTTTATGACTGGGGGTTTTGATTTTAAAACTTTGGGAAACCCTGATGTTGGCCTTTGGGTTGCGGGGCTGTGTAACCCAAAATTTTTACTTATCTTTAACTTTGTTTTGTAACCCTGTTGATTTTGGATAAACTGCCTGATAAAAGGATAGGAGGTACAAAAAGAAAATTTGCTTGTTGAATCCTGTTGATTTTAAACCCAAAAAGGATAATGGACCCTCACGGTCATTTTCTTTTTGCCCCCGAACCCTTTGATTTTTGGTAGCCCCCTGATCAAAAAGGATGGGAGTGATGACATTAAACGGTCTTTTTGTTTCTTTGTGCGAACCCTGTTGTTTTTGGATAAGATGCCTGAAAAAAGGGATAGGGGAAAACATTAACGGGCAGTTTTTTTCTTTGTGTGAACCCTGTTGATTTTGGAAAGTCTGCCTGATAAAAGGAAGGAGTGATGATCTTAAATGGCGTTTTGATGGAGTGTTAATGATTATAACTGAAAAGAAGAAATTTTTCTGTTTGTCGGAAGGTGAAAAACCCCTGCTTCCCCTTCCCAAAGCATCAGGTCCCAGAAACCAGGGGTTTTTGTGGTGGTTCGTACAATGGGACATCATGGGGGTCAGCCGAAACCATGGTTTTGTGTGTTCGTAAAACTGGGACATCATGGGGTCACTAAAACCGGGGGTTTTGGTGTTTCATACAACGGGAATCAGAGGCAAGGTCAAGGTGAAACAAGAGAGAAGAAACTGTTCACTTGGTGGGGCACAATCTTTTCACAGGCCTGTAATCGAAAACACACAAGAAGATCCACCACAGGCAAAACCATTTCATGAATTTTTGCATAAAACTTTTACACAGGCCTGTTTAAACCAAGACCACAAATGATCCACACAGGTCAAAAAACCCTTTTCATGTAATGTTCAGTAAACTTTTTACACAGGTGGAAAACTGAAGACACACAAAAAGATCCATACTGGTAGAAATTATTTTTTCATGTGAAGTGTGCATAAATTTTACACAGGCAAATGCCTAAGAGACACAATGATCCATCTGGTCAAAATTATTTTCATGGATGTGTGCAGTAAAAGGGTTTTTCATGGCATGTTATCTGAAGACACCAAAGATGATCCAAGGTCGAAATTATTTTCATGGTTGGCAGTAAGAGTTTTTACATGGGCATGTTACTGAAACACCAAATGATCCCTACTGGGAGAAATTTTTCATTAGTGTCAGTAAAGTTTTTCATGGGGAGGGCCCCGAAAGACACAAAAGGGTCCATACTGGCAAAATTATTTTTTGTGATGTTGCAGTAAAGTTTTTTCACGGGCAGGGCATCTGAAGACCACAAGAGACCATAGGCAGAAATTTTTTTCATTATGTGTCTAAAGTTTTACAGGGCAGGTCATCTGAAGACACAAAGTGATCCATCGGTGAAAATTAATTTTTATGTGATGTTGCAAAAAATTTTACACAGGCAGGGAATCTGGACCACAAAGATCCATACTGGTGAGAAATTTTTTTCATGGAAGGTGCAGTAAAGGGTTTTACACAGGCAGGCATCGAAGACACACAAATGATCCATGCTGGTCAGAAATTATTTTTAGTGATGTGTGCAGTAAGATTTTACAGGGGGAAGTATCGAAACAACAAAATGACCATATGGTGAAAATTATTTTTTTTGAATGTGCAGTAAGATTTTTTTCCAGCAGGGGACTGAAGACACCAAATGATCCAACTGGTGAGAATTTTTTCATGTGATGTGTCAGTAAGAGTTTTACATGGAGGGGGCCTGAAGAAACCAAGTGATCCATACTGTGAAAATTTTTTTCTGTGAGTGGCAGTAAGGTTTTACCCGGGGGAAGTCGTCTGAAGACACCAAGATGATCCAACGGTGAAAATTTTTTTCATGGAAATTGGCCGTAAGAGTTTTACAAGGCAGGGGCCCGAAACACACAAAAGAAACCCTACTGGTGAGAAATTATTTTATTGATTTTTGCAGTAAAAGTTTTTTCACGGGCAGGACCTAAGAAACAAAAGACCAATGGGAGAAATTTTTTCATGTATGGTGCAGTAAAAGGGTTTTTACGGGCAAGTCGTCGAAGACACCAAGAACCAAACTGGTGAGAAATTTTTTATGTGAATTGCAGTAAGGTTTTATATGGCAGATAATCTGAAAACACCAAAAAACCTACTGGTGGAAAAAATTTTTCATGTGAGTGTCAGTAAAAGGTTTTAATGGGGATGACCTGAAAAAACACAAGATGATCCTCTGGTGAGAAATCATTTCATGTGATGAGGTAGTTTAGATTTACATCGGGAATTGGTTGAGGGACACAAGATTATCCACACATTCTGAACCGTTGCAGAGAGTGTGCTGTAAGACCTTTACACGGGGAAAAAAACCCGAAGAAAAACAAATGATTGTTGAGAAAATTTTTAGTAGGTACAGTAAGAAAAATTTTGAGGGGCAAGTCACCCGAAAAACAAAATGACCAACTGGTAAAACCATTTGCATGTGATGTGTGCAGTAAGAATTTTTGACTGTCAGATAGTCAAAGAGAATTTAACTGGCGATATCTAAAAAGAATTTACAATTTAAAACAAGCTGGTCAGAAAAACATTTGATGCGATGTGTGCGTGAGAGTTAAATTCTGTAGGGAGCCTAAAGAGACGCAAAATCCACACTGAACAGAAATCAGGGTGGTCAGGCGACTACTTCTGAAACGTTACTAGTACTACAATCTTCTGAAAACACTACTATAATTTTCATAAGATAGTAGTAATACTACTAACTTATGAAAATTATGTAGTGATTTCAGAAGATAGTAGTAATAGTAACTTTTCAGAAGTTATAGTTTTCGCGTTGCGACTATCTAGTGAAAGGATCCCTGTGTGAAATTATGTCCTCTTTCTTAGTATAAAGTGGAGGAGTAAGATTTATGATCTTGCGTTTTGTAGTAGAAATATTTCCTCTGCACAATGATACTATGAACCATGCTGATTATGTCTGGAGAGGGAAACACGATCACAGCCCCTGTGTTAGGGCGCGATCGAGAAAGTTTTCAATTCTGATTTTTTGAGACAGTTAGAACACCATAGCACCAGCCCAAAAGGATCCGCACCGAAGGTCGGGAGCAGACTCGCGCCTGCGCCAGATCTGTCATCGCTGCCAGGGGTGTATAGTCAGCGGAGTTAACCACGTGAAAAGCAACACGTTTCACTTGGTGTTCTGTTAAGTTTTTTCCCTTTTTCCGTTAAAGAACTTTTGAGACATGTGAATATCAAATAAATTGAGAACAGAAATGTCTATGTACATTACTTGTAATCAGGAAAAATACAAAATAAGACTGATGTGGTTGCAAATATTCCTATGAGGGTGCAAAAAAATGTATAAACCGGGTTCGTGGCCATCACGTGTGCGAACGGCCGTGCTAGAGGGTGGTTTTGTTTGTGTTTTTTTTTCCCCTGATGGCTTGTGTTTTATTTTGTGTACTGATTTTGACGTCTTTTTGTAAAATCAAGTTTCAGCGCATTTGAAGCGGCTTTCTGCATAATGCAGCTTTTTGGGACTGTGACTAAAAAACCTTTTCACAGCTGGGGAGTTATATACATTATTTTTTTATCCAGTTTTATATCCATGTAAGTTTTAATGATTAAAAATCGGTTTTTAAATATTAGAAATATTCAATTGTTCTTCTTACATAAAGACTGCATTCAGCCAAAATTTCCCAAAGCGATTCTTGAAATTTTAACATTACTGGCCAGTGTTTTTTGACCACAAATGCCACAGTTCTTTTTACAAGAAAAATATAAATTTATAAAGCTCGCATCACAGATCACGTCATACCCATATTTTTCAAAAACTTTTATAAACACATATTCATTTGTTTTTAAACCCTTATCCCTCTCAATTTCAAACAAAAAACTTTAGAGAGATAAAGCCATTTTAGGGAGGAACAAAGGAAAGTCCATGGAATCGCCGAAAACCGTTCAAACATTCTCACCCATTGCCCACCCCCTTGTCCATTCTGTCGTGACTGAACGAGCAGTGGAAAGCTTGGCAGTTTTTTCCACGTTTGTCAAATACGGGGGGAATCCCTCTCGTTGAACGCGGTCGTTTCGGATTTTGCAATCGAGAACGTGTTGCAAAATCCATTTTTAAACTGAGTGTAAAAACCCGGGATCTTTTCCTTATCCACATCTTTTCCTTCTTGGATGGTCTACCACCCCCTTTTTCTTTCTTCTCTTTTCCCCCATGACGGCCAAATTTGAAGTCTGACTGACAGTCCTCCACCACTTTCATCTTTCCTTCTTTCTCACTCTTTTTCTGACCTGTCTTTTCTCGTTGTCAGTCGCATCACAGTCAGTGTCATTGTCAAAAGGGGTGAGGTCAGTGTCCTTTGGTGTCCAAACCTTGTAACCGGTGGCAGAGGGTCCCAAACGGACATCACTGTCGGTTCCTCACTCGCTTCTGAATCTCACAGACGGATCCCCTTGACGATGACCGGGTAGGGACAGGCTCTGCAGGTAACCACATTTTTCCTGACACTCCGCCGTGGCCCAGTGACCCAGTTTCAGGCAACATTGCACTTTGTTACCCTAGTGTCTTTTTTTGGGCTGTTCCTTGTGATACAGGCTACCGTAGATCCTGCAACCTTCACAGATCTATCAAGTGGTTTGTCTGGGATATCTATGAAATAAATCGCCTTCCAGAGTAGAATCGCGTCAATTTTCCGTCTCTACTCCTCATTTTCTCCAGAATCAAGGGAGAGCGTAAGACAGCTCCCGCCTGACAAGAGCTGACTCGATGTCTGCCCCGTCGCAAGAGAAGGGAATATTAGAAATCCACCCTTTGTAGCAGAATGTTCAGTGTCGTCCTGTCCTCTGAGTGCAAACGAAGCACAACAGCACCAAGTGACAAACCCTCAATTAGCAACTTGCTGCGTGCAGCCTCGTCGATGGGTAAAGTCCTCCACAGTCCCCAAATTTCTTGAGCACCCACCATACTTTTTTCTACCACAAATGTCGAGCACTTGAAAAGATCGCTCGTGTTCATTTCAAAAAAGAGTGGTAATCTCTCTTCAACAAGAACACGGTTTTAAGTGAAGTCCGGGCCCTTTGAAAATACAAGATTCAATGTGAAAAAAATAAATAAAAATACCACAAATATTGCGAAAATCCGTCCAGCCAAGACACACAGAAATTCAACAAACCTTTAATCACCTAAAACTATCCCACAGAAACACATCCAATAGAAGCAGCCAGAAAAAAAAGCGGAACGGTAGCACACGAAGAAAAAAGCGACTGTCGACTTCGAATCTCGCTCTCGAATCACTCGTATTACACTAATTAGCAGTCAGTCAAATTGGGGCCCAAAATGGACCACTTGTCAATGAAAACTGACCACTGGTCAACCACATCATAAATTGTTAACATAACTCGTACACTAAATCAGTCAAAAAAGTGACATTGAAAACTGACCATGGTCAGCAAAAGTCCAATTTGTTCCCCTTTAAGTTTTTTCTGCACTAATTAGCAGCCAAACTAAAGAAATAAGGCCAAATGACCATTGAGTCAGTCAAAAAAGGGCCAAATGAAACCCCTTGTCTATGACACTGACCACTGGTCAACCACATCGTAAATTGTTAACATGAACTCGTACACTAAATAACAGTCAAAACAGTGACATTGACACTGACCACGGTCAGCAACGTCCAATTATGTTCACATGAAGTTGTTCTGCACTAATTAGCGCCAAACTATGAAATAAGGCCAAAATGACCATTGATCAGTCAAATTGGGCCAAAATGACCACTTTTCTTGCACTGACACTGGTCCCAAACCCCATGTAAATTGTTAACATGAACTCGTACACTAAATAAAGTCAAACAGTGACATTGGTAACCACTGGTCAAGACACTGACCACTTTGGGCAGCAACGTCCAAATTTTGTTTTACATGAAGTCGATCAACACTAATTTGCCCCAACTGTGAAATAGGCCAAAATACATTGGTCAAGGGACACTGACCACTGGCAACAACGTCCTAAATTGTTACATGAACTATTCTTTCACTACTGGCAGTCAACAGTGAAATTAGGCAAAAATTACACTGGTCAAGGACACTGACCATTGGTCAGCAACGTCATAAATTGTTCACATAAACTCGTTCACACTAATAGGCCAAATGACCTCGATCAGTGACCTTGTAGTAATAAATACTAAAAAAGAGGACATAATTCACACAGGGATCATTCAAGATAGTCGCAACGCGAAGCACTATCTTTCGAACGTTACTGTTACTACATTTCTGAAATCACTACTATAATTTTCATAGTTTTGTAGTATTTCTACTATCTTATGAAAAATTATAGTATGTTTTCGAAGATAGTAGTAACTAGTAACGTTTCAGAAGATAAATCGCCTGACACACGGGTTTTGGGGCAATAACTTGCACAAACAAGTTGCTTGTAGAAAAAAAAGGTGATGCAATTCAGTGAATAAAAGGGCGAAAGACTAGACAACTGGCAAATTACAAAGATATGCAAGATAGGCAGGTGAAAATGGATTTGCTGTTGTCTGTGCATTAATTAACTCCACCAGTGTTTCAAGGGACATTTGAAGCCACACTTTCCCGTATTTTCCTGTTTCTGTTTCAAAATTTAATTTTTCTGTTGAAAGATTTTGCTTCTTTCTGAACAATTTAAAAACAAAATACATTTACGACTTAACATTAATTAAAATTTCCATACTCAATTACTTTCAGTTTAAAGGCTGGACATTCCGCGAATTCGCGGAATCCGCGAAAAAGCAAAAGAAAAAAAAAAAAAAAAAAACCCAACCGGCCGTCGCCCGTGAAACCGGCCCTTTTAGTTCGTTTGAGGTCGTTCGCCTCAAGCATCGTCGGCGAGAAGTAGCATTGAGCAGGACTTCCGCGCATGCGCTTTCGTGACATTTGCCACTGTTTTCCGCTCTGGGTCGACGTGACGAATTTGAAAAAGGGTTTGAAGAAAAGAAGGAAAAAATAAAAATGCCAAAGCGTACAGACATAGTTCCGTGGAATTTCTCCGACAGAAGATATTGATGCTGGTGTGGCAAACAAATGGCGATGGGGATTGGCTGAACAGGAGCACGAAAATGAAACGTTTTCGTCGTGCTTGGAAAAGTTGAGAATCCGCGGCAAAGCTTACTGTGTGGTGTGTCAAGTTGAAATCTGTTACGGGTCTGGCGGTGCGAGAAGCCTCGGCGATCACATCAAAGGGAAAACGAAACAAAGAGAGAGTGAAAACTGCTGCAAGTAATCCGTTCTGCCAGGTAAGATTCTCTCTCTCTCTCTCTCTCTCTCTCTCTCTCTCTCTCTCCTCTCTTCTCTTCTCTCTCTCTCTTTCTCTCTCTCTCTTTCCAGGTTCTCTCTCTCTCTTCTTCTCTCTCTCTCTCTCTCTCTCCTTCTCTCTCTCTTTCTCTCTCTCTTTCTCTCTCTCTCTTTTCTCTCTCTTTCTCTTTCTTCCCCCCCCTTCTCCCCCCCCCTTCCTCCCCTCTCCCTTCCTCCCCCTCTCTCTTCCTCTCTTCTAGAGCTCTCACTCTCTCTCTTTTCTCTCTCTTCTTTCTCCCCCCTCCTCCCCCCCCATTCCCCCCCTCTCCCCCCTCTCTCATTCTCTCTCTCTCTCTCTCTCTCTCTCTCTCTCTCTCTCTCCCTCTCTCTCTCTCTCTCTCTCTCTCTCTCTCTCTCTTCTCTTTTTCTCTCATTCTGTTTCTGACTTTCTCTGCCTCACTTATCAGCAGAGTAAGTAAATATTTTACAGTTTGATTTAATGTAGCCACTAAAGGAATGTAGATATGTACTCATTTTTGCTATGTGATTACTTGGGTTTAAAACCTTCTTTGGGTTGAAGGAATGACTGATAAAGTGATTCTAGGAGAGCTTTTTTTATGCAGAAATTGCTTAGTATGAAGAACTGAAATTAGTTCAAGGGAGAGGCTTTTTTACAGGCTAGAATTGCTAAAAAAACCTTTTCGCTTCAGGGGCGTTGCCCCTGACCCCCACAAGGGGCTCTGCCCCTTGGCCCCGCCAGGGGGCTTACCCCTGGCCCCCCAACAATTTCAGGGAAAAAATGATTTCCTCCAGTACCATGCCTGGTTAATAATCAGTAAACAATCATGACAGGGTTCTGTAAAAGCCTAGCATCAAATGTCGGAACTGGCAAGTGTTAAAGCCTTTTACATGTCATGCAGCTTGAAAAGATACCAGCTCATGGACACCGGTTAGAGATTCTTTTCATGTGATGTGTGCAGTAAGACATTTTAGTATATTGCCTGGTGAGACACAGATGATCCATCAGCACAGTAAGACTTTTAGGGAGACAGCTTACTTGAAAAGACACAAGATTATCCACAGTGGTCAGAAACATGTATCTGTTGTGTGCATCCAAACAATTGTACAGGCAGGTATCTGGGAGAAATACAAGATGATCCTTACTGGTCAAAAGTCAAGTGCGTCTGTGGGTGCAAAAAGAACTGTGCCTAAAGCATTTTTTTTTCCATATCCAGATAATGTAATGTAATGTAATGTAAAAGGATATTTTTTAGAGCGCTTTACCTCGCAAGAGCCCAAGCGCATATTACAGAAAAACATGATAAAAATTATAATTCTAATCAAAGCGCGCGCGCGCGCACACACACACACATCTTTGAGCCCTCCGTAGCATTTCCCCATGGGTGCTCATTCCCTCTCCCATCCACAGACGGCCTGGGTCGTCCTGGGTTGCCCCCCCCCCCCCCCCCCCCCAGCATTGGCATTCCGCAGGGAGTAGACATGGAGAGGAAACCACTGTTTAGACATGGAGAGGAAACCACTGTGTAGACATGGAGGGGGAAATCACTGTGTAGACATGGAGAGGAAATCACTGTGTAGACAAAGGAGAGGAAATCACTGTGTAGACATGGAGAGGAATCACAGTTGAGGTTGTCATGAGAGCACCTGCTATGTTTTTTGGGAAACTTGAACAACTCTCGAAGTGACGCATTCATGAAATGGATGAAACCTGACTCCAGTTCAAGTCGTCCCGTTGAACCTTATAGTGAACTCAACTGTTTGCAGGAGCCAATCGTGAGGAGAAAAATCCCCCAAAATATAAATGGGTCTGAAGGGAATCGAACCCACAACCACCCAGCCAGGAATCTGTGATGTTAACCATAGTGTTTGGTCAGCTGGTAGGAGAGCAAGTCTTGTACAATCTGCATCATCTGAATAGAAATAAATACAGTAAGAACACAGTACTGTAAAGCATCTGAAGAGGAATAAATACAGTAAGAACACAGTACTGTAAAGCCTCTGAAGAGGAATAAATACAGTAAGAACACAGGTCATAGTACTGTAAAGCCTCTGAAGAGGAATAAATACAGTAAGAACACATAGTACTGTAAAGCCTCAGAAGAGGAATAAATACAGTAAGAACACATAGTACTGTAAAGCCTCTGAAGAAGAATAAATACAGTAAGAACACATAGTACTGTAAAGCCTCTGAAGAGGAATAAATACAGTAAGAAGACATAGTACTGTAAAGCCTCTGAAGAGGAATAAATACAGTAAGAACACATAGTACTGTAAAGCCTCTGAAGAGGAATAAATACAGTAAGAACACATAGTACTGTAAAGCCTCTGAAGAGGAATAAATACAGTAAGAAGACATAGTACTGTAAAGCCTCAGAAGAGGAATAAAAACAGTGAGAACACATAGTACTGTAAAGCCTCAGAAGAGGAATAAATACAGTAAGAACACATAGTACTGTAAAGCCTACATAAACTATCAGTAGTGTGTGAACGGTCAGAATTGATCTGCAGTAAAGACTGAACTGAAACATTAAACATTAGATAATTTCTCTTTGAACCTGAATTCAGTTGTTGGTTTTTTTTTAAGGTGCATAGAGCAATTGCACAGATTTGATGAATCAGCTTAGAGAGAGAGCGAGAGAGAAGAGAGGTGTGTGTGTGTGTGTGAAAGCAACATTAAGACAACCAGTGGCCTTTCGCAATAGATAAACCTGAATGTCAGTAATGGAGAGATCATGGGGTTTTCATCACCAGTCAAACTCACTGCTGGTTATTTTACCCCAACTTGATTTTTGAGTCCTTCCACCTGCTGGACCGTCCCCAGGCAATGTTCAGGCTTTTTCCACTTCCTTAGGTCTCCTGTCTGAACATACCATCATCTCTCTTGTATGGGAAACTGTTCATAGTGGTGCTTGCAGTGCCATGCTTGTGGAGTGGATTGTGACATAGTGCATGATGGATTGTTGACATGACAGTGGACCGCCCAGCCCTTTTGATGCACCTTTGTCACCAGTGTGACATCGTGAGCTCATACTATACTCAGAGGCATAAAAAAACGCGAAAACAAACTGTATAGAAATTTTGATGTAATTTGGCTACCGATTCCTTTGAACTGGTAATAGAAAGTGAGAAAAAGCAATCGAACACCGCAAAAGTGTCCTTTCAAAGTTCATTCTGGTAGAAAATAAGGTCACATGAACTTGACCTTGACCCTGTGTTAACAGCAGAATGTCAGTATCTGGTGTGACCACCTCGAGCATTGATCACAGCTGTGCACCTGCGGTACATCGAGCGCACCAGAGTGTTGGTCTGCCTCTGGGGGACTTGCCACCACACCTGGCCCACAGCAACAGCAAGCTGAGCTGCTGTCTGGGGTCTGGGGTTGAGCTGGTTCAACTGCCTCTGAAGGGCATCCCAGAAATGCTCTATTGGGTTAAGGTCGGGAGAACGGGCTGGGTGAGGCAGCAGATTGATGTTGTTCTGCCTCAGGAAGTTCTGCGTAGCACGGGCAGTGTGCGGCCTTGCGTTGTCCTGCTGAAACAGGTTCTGTGGATGCCGCTGGAAATGCGGCAGGATGTGGGGCCTCAGAACTTGGTCGATGTAATGAACAGCAGTGACCCCGTTACCACGTCCTGGACCCACATTCTGGAAGATGACTGGCCCAATACGGCGATTTATGCCGATAGCCCCCCAGATCATGATGCTTTCACCACCCCATGGGTCCCTTTCGGTGATGTTGGCATCCGTGAAGCGTTCCCCACTCTTCTCCAGATCCGGATGCGGCCGTCGCCTGGGTCGACGCAGGAACCGGCTTTCATCACTGAAGAGGACTCGGCCCCAGTCCCGATGGCGCCAATGCACGTGGATCTGTGCCCACTGCAGACGGTTCTGGCGATGCTGGAGTGTCAGGATAGGTCGCCGGGCTGGACGCCTGCATTGGAGACCAACTGTGTTCAGTCGGCGACGCACGGTCCTGTTGCTGATTGGCCTGCCATGGTTGCCGACGGTGTTCCTGGCTGTGTTGGCAGCGGTTTGGTAAGGCTCCCGTCGATGCTGACGAAGAAGATGGCGGTCTTGGGCTGCTGTGGTGACCCTCGGTCTGCCGCTCCTCGGTCTGTCATCAGTGGTGTTTCTTGCTTGAAAGCGGTCCAGAAGGCGATAGACGGTGGAAATGTGGACTCCGAATGCGATAGCGACCTGCCTCATTGGAACCCCGGCCTGCAGTTGCCCCATTGCTATGCAACGATCTTGACGAGAAAGTCTCGGCATTATGTTGGCGCCTCTGGAAGGGATGATTTGAACTTTTTGGGGTTTGGAAATTTATAGCCCCACAATGGGGGCCACATTGAGTTGCAATTCACATTGATGCACGTGGCGTAGGTAGTCCACATGGCAAATGCACTCCTCGTGCCAAAAACGCTGACCCGGCAACATTCACCCACTGTTACGAGGTTACAACTGGCCAGGACACCACGTACTGCTAATGTTGCACGTGCCAACGACATTGCTTACGTCCTGTTCACAATGTGAACAATTGTGCACTGTCTCTATTTTTTCGCGTTTTTTATGCCTCTGAGTATACATGGTGTGCAGCCCAGCTTCCTGATACACACTTGCAACACAGTGTGTGGGTTCACGTCATAGTGAATTTCCAACCTCCTGTCATAAGTAGAGTCATGTATTGTGGCGTAGTATGTGAGTTCATAGCAGTATGGACTGTCAATCCCGGAGTGATACAACTCTGCAGTGTACATGATGCGGGAGTTCATAGCAGTATGGACTGTCAATCCCGGAGTGATACAACTCTGCAGTGTACATGATGTGGGAGTTCACTGGAAAGTGAGATGCTGACCCCTGGTTCCATCCCTTCCCCTCCACCATCGTACCCTCCTTCCCCATCACCTCACAGCACCTCTTCATTTTGGCAGAGTTATGGTTATTGACAGTTTCAATGTCGTTGCCTTTCAGTGGAGGCTCCATCTTTCCCATCCTGATTCCCCTTCCTGCCGTCCCCCTGTCTGCTTCTTCCTGCCGTCCCCCTGTCTGCTTCTTCCTGCCGTCCCCCTGTCTGCTTCTTCCTGCCGTCCCCCTGTCTTCTTCTTCCTGCCGTCCCCCTGTCTTCTTCTTTCTGCCGTCCCCATGTCTTCTTCTTCCTGCCGTCCCATGTCTTCTTCCTGCCGTCCCCCTGTCTTCTTCCTGCCATCCCCATGTCTTCTTCCTGCCGTCCCCCTGTCTTGTTCCTGCCATCCCCATGTCTTCTTCCTGCCATCCCCATGTCTTCTTCTTCCTGCCGTCCCCCTGTCTGCTTCTTCCTGCCGTCCCCATGTCTTCTTCCTGCCGTCCCCATGTCTTCTTCCTGCCGTCCCCATGTCTTCTTCCTGCCGTCCCCATGTCTTCTTCCTGCCGTCCCCCTGTCTGCTTCTTCCTGCCGTCCCATGTCTGCTTCTCCTGCCGTTCCCCATGTCTTCTTCTGCCGTCCCCATGTCTTCTTCTTCCTGCCGTCCCCCTGTCTTCTCCTGCCGTCCCATGTCTGCTTCTTCCTGCTGTCCCCATGTCTTCTTCCTGCCGTCCCCCTGTCTTCTTCCTGCCGTCCCATGTCTGCTTCTTCCTGCCGTCCCACAGCTTTATTTTTCCGTCCCATTCGAGGACACTTAGTTAAAGGGCCAGAACAAACAAGGCTTACACATTTCTGACCCAACATTTTTGTTGTTGTAGTCAAGCATAGTCATGTATCAAACTTGTGTACTAGTTAACTAGGGAAAATAAAGTTCCCAGAAAGTGATGACGTCATTTTTTGCACAATTGTGTGTGTGTGTTGTCATTGTTTGAATATCGCCTGACCACTTGTGTACAAGCTTTCATTGCCGTATCTACATTATCTACATAAAATAAACCTAGTCGAGTTTGGTATTAAAAGAATTGTCGGGGAATTTGCCTATTCAGTCATCTCAAAAGAACAGATGTATTACATTTTTTATGACAACTACTAATTATCAAACTAACAGCCCCACTTGTAATGGCCGCTCAGCAATGCGAAACACTTGTTGCCAAACCGGCTTTACACAGATGACATTCAGTTTGCCGAGTACAGCACGGTTAGCTGGCTGGTGGGGAGCAGCCTGCAGAAAACACCCTTTCCTGACCTGCATTCACGGCTTGGCCTCTGCAGCTGTGGGCGAGCTGTAAACTCCCCTTACTCTCAAAACTAAGTGGCTTGCTCTGAACAGCTGTGGTCCCATGTCTTCTTCCTGCCGTCCCCATGTCTTCTTCTTCCTGCCGTCCCCATGTCTTCTTCTTCCTGCCGTACCCATGTCTTCTTCCTGCCGTCCCCATGTCTTCTTCCTGCCGTCCCCATGTCTGCTTCTTTCCTGCTGTCCCCTGTCTGCTTCTTCTGCTGTCCCCATGTCTGCTTCTTCCTGCCGTCCCCATGTCTGCTTCCCTTCTCTTCCCCCTCCTCTGTCTGTGTGTTTTAATACCCCACCCTCCACCCATTGCCCTGCCCACTCCTCTTCCTTAATTGCCTTTTCTTAATTTGTTTTTATTTGTGTGTGTGTGTGAATTTGATTACTATAATTCAAATTGAGTAAACTAAGTATAAATAATGTGCTTTGAGTTCTGATTGTGAATATAAACCATGAATGTATGTTCTGTAAGCCATGAATATGTTTCTGTATAGTCGGTTATATCAAAAGGAATGGCATGAAAATTTCTATATATAAATATTGGTTTGCATTGTGTTATTTTGATTTGTAAAGATTGCACCAGTTCTAGTGACCAGTCTAACTAAAGACAGATAAGGAGGGATACTATGTGTTCTTTGTGATGAATGCGTTGTAAGGCCTACTGCACTTTTGTTGTTGGATCAGATGCTTTTCATGTTGTGTCACTGAGGTTGTACTGGCACATGAAAAATTGTCTGCCCATAATTCAGGGTGTCAGTGTGAAGTACTGTCTCCTCATCTGTCTCTGTTGTCATGCCTGTCACTGTGCCCATTGTTTGAGTGGATGAACTGGATGATGGTCTGATTATGTCCTCATAGTGTGTGTGTGTGTGTGCATGTGTGCCTGCGCGTGTGCATGTGTGCAGGTGTGATGTGTGTGTGTGTGTGTGAGTGTGTGTGTGTGTGAGTGTGTGTGCTCGTGCAGGCTTCTCTTTGTATGTTCAGATCACTCTACTGCTCTCAGTGGAAAATGGCCCAATTTTTTTTTCTTTGTAGTGGTCTCAGCAGAAAACAAAACATCTGTTGGACAAAAAATGTATGCTTGGAAAGAGCAGAAGAGTGTTTGCACAATAGTAAGGTGTGAACTGTGGGAACAGGAGGCTGTGCTGTGGTCCACCCCCTCCCTCTCCTCTTCTCTTGGAAAGAGCAGAAAGAGTGGTTGCACAATAGTACGGTGTGAACTGTGGGAACAGGAGGCTGGTGCTGTGGTCCACCCCTCCCCTCTCCCTCTTCTCTCTGGTTTTCAAACACTTGGATGATGAACTGCCCCACTCCCTTCCTCCATCCCCTGCTTTTACCAAATTTCTGCCTTTCATGCTTTGCTTTAATTCCATGGCCATCAATGTTTGCTGTTGATAAACACAGCATTCTACACGATGCAAGAAAGAATTGGATCACAGTAGGAAAAGAGTAGTTTGGGGAAAAATGAGAGAGAGTCTGTTCACAATGGCCTTTGTTGTTAGGGGCAAATGTTTTCTGGAAGACTTTGAGCAATGTGTGTGTGCATGTATGCACATATGTGTGTGTATGTAAACAAACATGATGATGTTTATGAAATTGATTCTCAGTCTGCAATTTTTTTTTTTCAGATGACTGTGCAAACATGAATCTTGTTTTGACTGCAATATTGGGTCTCCTTTTAATTATTAGGAGTGATTTGTTTTTGTGGTTTGTATGTTTTCATTCCTGTCATTAAAACCAAATGAATATTTGTGTACTTTTTGTTTGTTGTTGTGCAGGAACTGTGTATGAATGTTGATCTATCCACACTTAAAATTTATGTTCATTGTTTCTCTCAATATTCACCAATGTACTCATTTCACTTTCCTTTCTCTCTGTCTGTCCTGGCTGTCTGCCTGTCTGTCTTCTGTCTCTCACTGTCAATGTCATCAGTCTTCACAATGTACAACCTTCACATGCTCAGTACATACACACATGTACATGCAGTCTATGCAATCACAGTTGATTCTTGAATAGAGAGAAGATTCTATGATGATTTCTCTGTTGTTATAGGACAGTTTGGGATGTTGATTTGGCACAGAATGTTTGTCTAATTGAACAAACAGAAGAACTTTGTTTTCTTTTGTTGCTGGGGTGTAGCAGGCTGTGGATGGGCATTTTCAACATGAAATTGTGATGCGATTGAACAATAAATTCTCTGTAGAAATGCAAACCAAATATAGATGGTGTAAAATAGGAGTCACACATGTACTGATGCTGGACAGAGTCATGAAATGGAATGGAGCACAGAATGGAGTCACACATGTACTGATGCTGGAGTCACACATGTCTGATGCTGGAGTCACACATGTACTGATGCTGGAGTCACACATGTACTAATGCATGAAATGGAATGGAGCACAGAATGGAGTCACACATGTACTGATGCTGGAGTCACACTTGTACTGATGCTGGACAGAGTCATGAAATGGAATGGAGCGCAGAATGGAGTCACACATGTACTGATGCTGGAGTCACACATGTACTGATGCTGGAGTCACACATGTACTGATGCTGGACAGAGTCATGAAATGGAATGAAGCACAGAATGTGCTTTGTTCTGTCAGCATAGGCAGTGTTCTGTGGAATGGAATTAGATGTGTGAGACTTCATATCATCTGTCCTCTGAAGATGGAGTGTGGCTGCCTCTGTGGCAGGGTGAACAAAAACAGCCCTCACGATGACCACTCCCTGTATGAATTGTGTTCAGTGACCTGGTCATTGTTAAGATGCATCAGGTGGACTCCAAGGATGTTCAGGTGATAGATACAAGCCATTGTCACTGTCATCATTTCATTGCTCTCACCAACTCACACATCATTCAGTTCCAGGTGACTCCAAGAGTGTTCAGGTGATAGATACAAGCCATTGTCACTGTCATCTCATTTCATTGCTCTCACCAACTCACACATCATTCAGTTCCAGGTGACTCCAAGGAGTGTTCAGGTGATAGATACAAGCCATTGTCACTGTCATCTCATTTCATTGCTCTCACCAACTCGCACATCATTCAGTTCCAGGTGACTCCAAGAGTGTTCAGGTGATAGATACAAGCCATTGTCACTGTCATCACATTTCATTCCTCTCACAACTCACACATCATTCAGTCCAAGCACACATGGAGAGCATATACAGGATTGAGCATTATTGTTTTTTTCTGACCTGGCCTCTACAGTAGGTAAAGTATACCCATCGCCTACAGAAAACAACTTGCCATCAAATGGCCATGGTTTAAATCATGTAAGATTTTAAATCATTAAGATATAGGGAAGCACAATCCACACAAGTTTAGTAATACTGTGCAAATGCCTAATTCTGAAGTCAGTCTGTGGTCTGTCTGCCCGTTATCTTTCTCTTATTTTCGTGCGCATACACCACACACACACACACACACACACACACACACACACACACACACACAGAGAATGGGAGAGAGCACAAAAACAACAACAAAAAAAACAAACAAACCCTCAAAGAAACTGACAACAATGCAGACTGGATTGGTAAAACATCTTAATGTGTGTGTGTGTGCGTGTTGCGTATGCGCGCGTGTCTGTGTGCGTGCGTGTGTGCATGCATGCATGTGTGTGTGTGTGTGACATCAAGGAAATGACATCATTTACGGGAAATTCCTGTTCAGGTAAAATGAGGCCATGCTGATAACTGTTGCATGCAAGGTGAAACACATGCACTCATGGACCACCAGCCTACACACACACACACACACACACACACACACATCACAGAGAGAGAAGGAGAAATGAGAGAGAGGGAGAAACAAAATAAGGGGGAGGGGGAGAGTTTTAAAAAAAAAAGGAAAGGCATGGGGTGGAGGGGGGGGGGGGGAGACGGCAGACAGGTACTGAGGAATGTGAGGACAAAGTGAGAGACCAAAGGGAACATTTCATATATTTTACATATATATGTGTATGTATGTAATATATATTTATTATATATATAAAATCAGAGTTAAAAAGCCACTCAGAACTTTAAAGTGCTCGACCCTGTAGGGAGCGACATACCCGTTTAAATAGCTTGAAACAAGCTTGTAGGTTTTTAATAATCTTCCATTTTTAAATCCTATTTTAAACTGGTATATATATAGATAGATAGATAGATAGATAGATAGATAGATAGATATATATATATATATTTTATATTATATTATACAACAAACTAAAAAAATTCCAAGGATAAGTACCGCGCACCGTTCCAGCAACTTACAGGCAGCTTGGTGTTGCAATGACTGCAAGAAATATTGGATTATAAACAAAACTTGCTCTTTTGTCTTAGATTGAAGAAATAGGGGGAGATAAGCATTCATATCTGCAGTGGTAGATGATTCTGCCTAACTAACAGTATGTGCTTGAGTGGGTGAATGGGGAAAAAATAAATGCTTCTCACAATGAACCTTCAGCAAGCTTATAGTCTCCAAGGGGGAGACACCTCCAATAGGGAGGGAAACTCACTAACATATAACTCCTGGTCATATACCGATATTTCGAAACTTGGTGGTTTCTCCTCAGTGACTGCGGAAAGTGGTAATTTGACTCCTCTGCCTTTTCAGTTTTAAGAAGAATG
>JAFLJL010001308.1:39810-52310 GCA_018398815.1 Conus ventricosus | reverse complement strand
AGATACAAGCCATTGTCACTGTCATCTCATTTCATTGCTCTCACCAACTCACACATCATTCAGTTCCAGGTGACTCCAAGAGTGTTCAGGTGATAGATACAAGCCATTGTCACTGTCATCTCATTTCATTCCTCTCACCAACTCGCACATCATTCAGTCCAAGCACACATGGGAGCATATACAGGATTGAGCATTATTGTTTTTTTCTGACCTGGCCTCTACAGTAGGTAAAGTATACCCCATCGCCTACGAAAACAACTTGCCATCAATATGGCCATGGTTTTAAATCATGTAAGATTTTAAATCATTAAGATATAGGGAAGCACAATCCACACAAGTTTAGTAATACTGTGCAAATGCCTAATTCTGAAGTCAGTCTGTGGTCTGTCTGCCCGTTTATCTTTCTCTTATTTTCGTGCGCGTGCACACACACACACACACACACACACACACACACACCACACACACACACACACAGAATGGGAGAGAGAGCACAAAACAACAAAAAACCAAACAAACCCTCAAAGAAACTGACAACAATGCAGACTGGATTGGTAAAACATCTTAAATGTGTGTGTGTGTGTGTGTGTGTGTGTGTGTGTGTGTGGTGTGTGTGTGTGTGTGTGTGTGTGTGTGTGTGTGTGCGTACGCGCGCATGTCTGTGTGGTGCGTGTGTGCATGCATGCATGTGTGTGTGTGTGACATCAAGTGAAATGACATCATTTACGGGAAATTCCTGTTCAGGTAAAAATGAGGCCATGCTGATAACTGTTGCATGCAAGGCGAAACACATGCACTCATGGACCACCAGCCTACACACACACACTCACACACACACACACACACACACATCACAGAGAGAGAAGGAGAAATGAGAGAGAGGGGAGAAACAGAAATATAGGGGGAGGGGGAGAGTTAAAAAAGAAACGAAAGGCATGGGGTGGAGGGGGGGAGGGGGGGGGGGGGGGGAGACGGCAGACAGGTACTGAGGAATGTGAGGACAAAGTGAGAGAACCAAAGGGAACATTTCATATATATACATATATATGTGTATGTATGTATTATTGTATGTATATATATATATATATATATATATATTATATATATTATATATATAATATATATATATATAATATATATATATTTATATATATATTATATTTATATATATATATATATATATTATATATGTGTGTGTGTGTGTGTGTGTGTGTGTGTGCATGTACGCATGCATGCTTGAGTGCGTGCATGTGTGTGTGCATGTGTGTTTGTGTGTGAATACATACATCCATCCACAACTGCATCCGGATAGCATGATTAAAACAATGGAGTAAAGTGATCTTCAATGTATAAAGGCATGGCTATATATGAAAGAGGAGAAGGGTGGTAGAGTAGGAGAGGGGTGAGGTGGTGGTGATGGGGGTAGGGGTGAAGCACGTTAGTTGTCAAACAAAAATGAGGGAGAAGGGGGTAGTGGTTGTGGGGGAGATGGTTAGGGAGAGGAGGAGAAAAAAACAATTGAAGGAGAAAATTGGCAAAATACGTAATTGTCACACTGAGCACAAATGCATGCACACACTCAGCTCAGCATTCACTCCGTGCACACGCAATCGCTCAAATAACCAGAAGGCGCACTACAATAACTCTTCTTCTCCCCTCCTCTCGGGGAATAATTTACTAAATGATAACGTTTCAAGCATATACAACAGGTTTGTTTTCCAAGAATTATCTTCCGTTCCTCCTCTCAGTGGAGGTACAAACATTCCACAGATCCACTAGCTGGGACCAAATTTCATCTCATTATACATAGTAATTTACAAGTACATCTTTTTCCGGTTTCTCGTCCTCAATGGAGGAAACGTTTATACACTTTCCAAAGAAGAATCAAAGATGGCTTAAAATACAGGAACAATGTCGGAGTTCCGACCCAGGGGGACAATCAAAAATCATAGTGGGTCAACACGACAAACGTTTTCCAAATTCTCTCACGACTGCCGCAGTCGTTGTCCTCTTCAACTAGTGTTCTCCAACTCTGGAGACAATTAGGTGCTGCCACAGCACTGGAGCCCAAATACTTCTGCGACTGCCACAGCACAGGAAGGGCTGAAACACGAATGAAGTCCGTGTTAGTAATCTATTTCAAAATCTGAATAATGATAAATTCTTTTCCCTTTTTTACCTTTTCTTAACTCTCTCTCTCTCTCTTTTCTCTCCCTATCTGTCTATACCTCACTGGTAATGGTAGATTACAGGCGAATCTCGTTCTGCAGCTCCAAACAACCTATCTGGTCAGTGTCCCCAAGCCATCTCCTTCCTATAACTTAGTTTTCCTTCTGTGCTCTTCCTGAGTACATACTTATTCGGTGAGTACACGTCTAACTCTACGCATTACCAGCCCTTGGTTACTTGACCAATGGACAACGTCTTTGTGTGTGCATGTGTGTGTGTCCGTTTGTGTATCTGTTTTTGTTTGTATGTGTGTGTGTCTGTGTGGATAGTATGTATGTGTGTCAGGAGGAACCCGAGACAGGCCTTATAGGATCTAGTGGAAGGGACAGGGAATCCTCGACAAAGGGCCCACAACAGGGAATAGATGCACGGACTCAAACCCTACTGCTGAGATCCAGGATGCCAGAACTTCTCCCAAGCACATGTCTGTACATCGCCACAGATCCAGGAAGGCAAAGGAGGCCGGTTCCACATGCCAGGAAAACCAAAAGAGGGGCAAGAAGTGTTTTATTCCTGGGTGTGGGGAGGCTAACAAGTATCCTAAAGCTCATGCCTTCATCCACCATCTGCCTGGCATACTTGATGAAAGGTTGCCATCTTCATCAAAGGTTGTTTTGCAGGGTCGGACACAGGCACTTAGACAGGCAATGGCATGGCTACTGGGGCCATGTGGAAACTGGGAAAGACTGGTGGGCTTCATCGGCGGGCGGCACTGCCCCAGCTTGGGCAATACAGTCTTCACCAACTGCAGGAGGCCATGAGGCTTTTAGCCAGCATGTGGGAGAGCCAGTTCCAGAAACACTTCATCTGAAGTCTGTGCCGGCTCTCATTCACTGGAAGGCACTGTTGGTGTTGACGGCTAGTATGAGCCGAGAGAGGCAGAGCTGCTGGCGGAGGAAGTACCCAGCACCAGTGGACATGGAATCCCTGAGCCTTCTGCTTGCTGTTAGGGTGCCTGAGAGAGAGACTGTGATGGTATGCTGAGGGGGTGTGCAGGGCATTGTGGCAGGCCATGGATTGGTTTGTCGTGTCACGGGTAGCTGGAAGTGATTGCTCCGGTTCCCCTGAATGCAGTGTCTTCTGTCCACCTGGGTGACGTACGCATCCAGGATGGGCAGAGGGAAGCGATGGCCACTTTTTGCCAGTATATCGGGAGGGGTGGGGAGGGGGGCTGGTTCAGGGTAGCTTCCAGATGTGCCTGGCTGAGGCGGCAGCCGTCCTGGTTCATTGAAAGGTCATGCTGCTTCTGGTGGTGCGGATGGGACCCACAGGGAAAAAAACTGGGGGGAAACACTATCCAGCACCGGAGGCTGGGAGCCTGCCCAAGCAGTGATACCTTAGGCATCTGCTGACCCTTCGAAGTGGCTGAAATAGCCTTACCGGACGAGGTCGCAGATTGGCAATGGATCAGTTTCATGGGCCTGTTGGCACACAGTGCTTTCCGCATCTCCGGCTGCTAACAGGAAGCACTCTCAGGGACCTGCAAATCGACACTAAACAGACATGGGCTCAAGCGAGGTGAAGAGCTCCTTCCTCACTGCAACCCTGGACAAAAAGGTTTCATCATAAAGTCAGGGGGAGTGTAGTGATGCACGGTTTCTGTGCACGTAGGCGAGCTCAGCGGAAGTGCACCTCGCGTGAGAAGTGTTCATGACACTCGGGTAAACATGCAGACGAACTTCGGCAGTACGACAGGGGAGCTTGAAGAGTGCGGTTCTGCTAACTTGCTGTTAGTAATAGCGACACTCGGGCCTTGAGGAGAGAGAGACTAGCTAACTTGTAGTTAGCTAGGGAGCTCGACACTCGGTCTTAAGGAGAGCGGACTAGCTGACTTGTAGTTAGCTAGGGAGCTACTTCGTACCACAGTGACAGTACTTAACACTAGTGACAGACCAGTGCTTTGGCCTCCAGTTACCAGGAGACAGTTTTGCCTAGCACTGCGACAGTACAGCCATAGACGGACACAACGGCTAGGACGGTTCTGACAGTACCACTGCTGGGCCCGGAGGTGGACACTGACAGAAAGACAGTGTACCAGCTGCTTGCCCTCTGAGGAAAGCTGTAAGCTCGGCTTGGACAGAGTGCGTCGCAGACTGTGTGTGACAGACCTTACTTGGTAGTTCATGCCAGTGAAGGGCTTGGAATGAATCCTGACGTAACACCCAAGCCAGAGTCTGGACTGACCAGGTAAGGTAGAGTGTGTGTGCGAGTGCAGGAGTGCTTGGTATATAAACGAACTTCTCTTGAGTGTAGGGAAAACACTTCATTGGTGTCAGGAGTGGGATATGATTAGCACTTTCAGTAGTACAACCCTAGCTGTAAGTTAACAACAAACAGAAGTTAATAGCGTTGGGTGTTGGTTTTGTTGTACACAGACCAGGTACTAATTGTACTCCACACTAGTGCTTTCCAGTTGCTCCATTAGTAAAAGGGGGAAAGATTTATTCAGTAGAGCATAGGGCTGAATGTAACACAGCCTCTGGATTGAGCAGTGGAGCTTGTGTGTTCAGGGAAAGGAAGGGGAAATTGAGGTTATCCATGATGATCTCCATTCCTTGTGGCAAACCCAGTGACGACCTGCTCGAACTGATTGATTTCGGAATGCAGCAGGGGGCCATGGAAGATTTAATAGAGCCCCAAATGGGCCGCCACATTGGGGGGAAGAAAAGAAAGAGTACTCCCTTACCCACATGGGATGGGCAGCAGTCCATGGATGATTTCTGGTCCTCTCTTCACTCGGAGGCAAGCAAAAGCTTAAGTCAAGTTGCTGAACCCAGTGATACCAGTTCCCTGCTCACGAGCTGCACCAGTTCCAACTCATCCACCAAACTTTGTGGACAACCAGGTTGAGTTGGAAGTGGGCTCTCTTGGGTCTGCTGAAAAATTGGAACCCATCCCTCCAGAATGGTGAGAAAATCACCAGGAAGGAGCGAGTCTTTTAGACTTGGTTACTCGGATCGAGGACACGAGCAGTCGCGGAGGTCTCTGTCTTCGTCAAGGTCGGCCTCTAGCGGACAGCATTGCCACAGATTTGGGTCAGAGTCTCTGGCGTGGGAACACAACCAGAGTCTGAGGCAGTCGAATCCTGAAACAAGATCACAGGGACGACAGCACAGACACCATGGCGGGGACTTTAGACTTGAAGATTCCAGGCACTTTACCCCATACTCAAGTAGGTCTAGGTCGCCAGCACGACTGACCACAGGCGTCAAGATTTTGCTGGAGATCATGACCATGATCATGGAGATGGGGGTGGGGCGCCTGTATAGTGGCAGGAGGCATGACGGACGAACACGGCCCCCGTCGAGCTGTCCCCTGCCCTCGAGAGTAACTTGGAGCAGGCACCAAAGTAGGTCACACAGAAACAGGTTTTACAGCCATGACCACCACGACTGCACTGAGAGGGAGTCGGAATTGTATTCTGACCCCTCAGACAGCAGCAGGGAAAACAGTCTGTTAGGCATCCCCATTCTGGACCAAGAGGGAACCCCCGGAAATTGCCCCAAATCTACAGTTTGACGGGAACACAAACTGGCTGTCATTCAAGTACAGGTTCGACAGCTATAGAACAGCCCTCAACTGGTCGGAGAATGAGAGTCGGGATTACCTGGGATGGTGTTTGGAAGGAAAAGCCAAGATTTCTTCACCATAGCCACCAAGATGAGCAGTCAGTGCTCATATCACCAGATGATGATGAAGTTGGAAGCACGCTTCAGGGCCAGAGAGCTGACTGAAACGCCAAGCGGAAATCCATTGCCTCCCTCTCCCATCCCCCACCTCAAAAATCTCCTTCCCTCCCATTCCTATGACAATATCGCAGGACTGTTTGTTACTGTGTCTGTAGGTTAGACACTTCAGTCCTTAACTTTTCTGAGCTGGTCAGATAAGCAAAATTACTTTTCTCTGCATGATGCCTGTGGTGAATGTTATTGTTGTCCGTTTGACTGTAAAGTTGGTCCATTTGGCCTGGGGCAAGTATACTGCAGGTAAGTTCGGGGGGGGGGGGGGGGGGGGGGGGGGGGGGGGGAGGGGTTCTGTGCAGGAGAGGTGACCAAAATGGGTTTCACAATCAAGGAATTCAGTTCCTGCTGAGGGTGGGGGATATGGAAGGGGGAAAAGGGGAGCTCCCCTCTGTGCCTCCTCTCCTCTCCTCCTTCTCCTCCACTCTCTCTTTCCTCCCCCACCCTTCCAGCCCCACCCTTCCCAGCCCCCCTTTCCTTTACCTGAACCCTCTGTAGTTATGTTGGGTTACGAATATTATAATATCACTCGCTTGGAGAGTTGAAACTAGCAGCTCATTGAACCATTTGTCAGTTTTACTGATATCCTTGAAGCTTTGATCCATTCAATCGCAGTGAAAGATACTGGCTTGCTTTCTTTTCCTTTCCTTTGTGTGTAACCCTGTTGATTTTGGATAAGACTGCCTGATAAAAGGATAGGAGTGATGATCATTAACTGGTCAGTTTGTTTCTTTGTGCGTTACCCTGTTGATTTTGGATAAATGCTGCCCTATAAAGGATAGGAGTGAAGATCATTAATGGTCAGTTGTTTTTTGTGTGTATAACCTGTTGATTTTAGATAAGACTGCCTGATAAAGGATAGGAGTGATGCTCATTAACTGGTCAGTTTGTTTCTTTGTGTGTAACCTGTTGATTTTTGGATAAGACTGCCTGATATTAAAAGGATAGGAGTGATGATCAGTAATGCAGTCAGTTTGTTTCTTAGTGTGTAACCTGTTGATTTTGGATAAGACTGCCTGATAATAGGTTAGGAGTGCATGATCTTAACGAGCAGTTTGTTTCTTTGTGTGTAACCTTGTTGATTTTGGATAAGACTGCCTGATAAACGGGATAGGAGTGATGATCATTAACTGAGTCAGTTTGGTTCTTTGTGTGTAACCCTGTTGATTTTGGAATAAGACTGCCTGATAAAAGATAGGGATGTGATGATCATTAACTGGTCAGTTTGTTTTCTTTGTGTGTAACCTGTTGTTTTGGATAGACGGCCATGATAAAAGGATAGGAGTGATGATCATTAACTGCGTCAGTGTGTTTCTTTGTGTGCTCCATTCCATTTCATGACTCTGATCAGCATCAGAACATGTGTGACTCCAGCATAGGTCATGTGTGGACTCCTGAATCAGTACAAGTATGGACTCCTGCATCAGTACATGTTGTGACTTCATTCTGTGCTCCATTCCATTTCATGACTCTGTCCAGCATCAGTCATGTGGTGACTCCAGCATCAGTAATGTGTGACTTCATTCTGTGCTCCTTCTCCATTTTCATGGACTCTGTCCAGCTTCAGTACATGTGTGACTCCAGCATCAGTACATGTGTGACTTCATTCTGTGCTCCATCTGTCTCGCGGTCACTGAGGAGAAAACCACCAAGGTTCGAAATATCGGAATATGACCAGGAGTTATATAGTTAGTGAGTTTCCTCCTTTTGGAGGGTGTCTCCCCCTTGTGAGGGACTATAAGCATGCTTGAAGGTTCATTGTCGAGAAGCATTTATTTTTCCCCAATTCACCCACTCAAGCACTTTACTGTTAGTTAGGCAAAGCAGATCTCTACCACTGAGATTGAATGCTTATCTCCCCTATTTCTTCAATCTAAGACATTATGAGCAAGTTTGTATATAATCCAATATTTCTTGCAGATATTTGGCAACACAAGCTGCTCTGTAAGTTGATGGAACGTGCTGCGCGGTATTGGGTACTTATCCTTGGAATTTATTAGTTGTAGTATTTAGTCCCTTGACGGATTCATTCCAAGAACTGACCCTCAGCACTTGTGTCTTAAGAGGATATCGTTTTATAATTTCTTACTTTCCACCAAGCTAATGTAGCTTTGTGTGTTGCTCTTTCATGGATTGTCTTTTGCTTCTTAGGTGGCTCCTTTGGTTGGTTTTTTGAAAACTCAACAAACATACGCTACGGTATTGCACACCAGCCTTTTGGGATTGCCTTCTTCTTTAAAACTGAAAAGGCAGAGGAGTCATTTCCACTGTCGCGGGCACTGAGGAGTAACCACAAGTTTAGAAATATCGGTTGTGGACCAGGAGTTATATGTTAGTGAGTTTCCCTCCTATTGGAGGAGTCTCCACCTTGGAGAAGATAAGCTTGCTGAAGGCTCATTTTGAGAAGCATCTCATTTTATTTTTCCCATTCACCCAACCCAAGACACATACTGTTGTTAGAGCAGAATCTACTACCACTGCCAGATTGAATGCGAATGTCCTCCTATTTCTTCAAATATAAGACATATAAAGCGCAAGCTTTGTTTAGAATTCAATATTTCTGCAGTCATTGCAACACCAAGCTGCTCTGTAAATTGCTGGAAACGGTTGCGGGTACTTATCCTTTGAATTTATTAGTTTGTTGTATGTTTAGTCCCTGCGGATTCATTCCAAGATACTGGCCCCAGCACTTGTGCTTAGAGGATATCTTTTTTTTTTTCTACTTTTCACAAGAAATTGTCGCTTGTTATTGCTCTTTTTTGATTTTCTTTTGCTTCTTAGATGGCCACCTTTGGTTGGTTTTTTGAAAACTCAACAAACATACTACGGTATTGCACACCAAACCTTTTCTGGATTGCCATTCTTCTTTACCAACTGAAAAAGGACAGAGGAGTCAAATACCACTTTCGCGGTCACTGAGGAGAAAACCACAACGTTTCGAAATATCTGTAATGACAGGAGTTATTTGTTAGTGAGTTTACCTCCCTATTGGAGATGTCTCCCCCTTGGAGGAATATAAGCTTGCTGACAGCTCATTTTGAGGAAGCTATCTATTTTTATTTTTTTCCCCATTCACCCACTCAAGCACATAATGTTAGTTAGGCAGAATCATCTACACAGCAGATATGAATGCGAATTCTCCCCCCTATTTCTTCAATCTAGACATAAGAGCAAGCTTTGTTTATAATTCATATTGCTTGCAGTCGGTGCAACACCAGCTGCTCTGTAAATTGCCTGGACGGTGCGGTACTTATCCTTGGAATTTATTAGTTTGTTGTATTTTAGTCCTTGCGGATTTTTCAAGAACTGGCCTCAGCATTGTGTTTAGGAGGATTATCTTTTTATATTTCTCTATTTTCCAAGGAAAATGTAGCTTGTTTTGCTCTTTTGATCGTTATTTTGCTTCTTAGA
The DNA here is from genome assembly GCA_018398815.1 of Conus ventricosus. NCBI lineage: Eukaryota > Metazoa > Mollusca > Gastropoda > Neogastropoda > Conidae > Conus > Conus ventricosus. The sequence continues at coordinate 42,930 of JAFLJL010001308.1, read as the reverse complement.
TGGCACCTTTGGTTGGTTTTTGGAAATCAACAAAATTACTACGGTATTTGCACACCAACCTTTTTGGGATTGCATTATTCTTAAAAACTGAAAGGCAGCGGAGTCAAATTACACTTTCCGCGGTCACTGAAGGAGAACCACCAAGTTTCGATATATCGGTATATGTCCAGGAGTTATATGTTAGTGAGCTTTTCTCCCTATTGGAGGATGCTCCCCCTGGTAGAATATAAGCTTGCTGAAGGCTCATTTTGAGAAGCATGCTATTTTATTTTTCCCCATTCACCCACTCATGACTTACTGTTAGGTTAGGCGCAGGAATCCTTCCCCCTGCAGCTCTGACTGCGGAATTCTCCCCCTATTTCTTTAAATCTAAGACTTAAGAGCAAGCTTAGTGTATAATTCAATTATTTTCTTGCCGTCATTGCAACTCCAAGCTGGCTGTAAAATTGCTGGAACGGTTGGCCAGGACTTATCTTGGAATTTATTAGTTTGTTGTATTTTAGTCCCTTGCGGATTCATTCCAAGACTGGCCCTCAGCCTTGTGGTCTTTAGAGGATATCTTTTTATATTTTCTACTTTTACACGGAAATGTAGCTATGTTTTGCTCTTTTTTGATTTTCTTTGCTTCTTAGATGGACTTTGGTTTGGTATTTGAAACTCAACAAACATACTACGGTATTGCCACCAACTTTTCTGGGATTGCATTCTCTTAAAACTTGAAAGGCCAGAGGAGTCATATTACACTTTTCCGCGGTCCCTGAGGAGAAACCACCAAAAGTTTCGAAATATCGGTATATGACCAGGAGTTATATGTTAGTGAGTTTTCCCTCCCTATTGGAGGATGTCTCCCGTGGAGAATATAGCTTGCTGAAGGTCATTTTGAGAAGCATCTATTTGATTTTTCCCATTCACCCACTCAAGACATACTGTTGTAGGCAGAATATCTACCACAGTAGATATATCAGTCCAAACCCCTATTTCTCAATCTAAGACATAAGAGCAAGCTTTGATTCTCCTTCAATATTTCTGACAGTCATTGCAACACCAAGTGCTCTGTAAATTGTGGAACGGTGCGGTACTTATCCTTGGAATTTATTAGTTTGTATGTATATTTATTATATATATATATATATATACATATATATTTATATATATATATATCACATAGGAATAGAAAATGAAAAACAGCAACATCAATACATTCCAATATTTTGGCCTTGCGGGTTTCTCCTGAGCGGGGCGCGTACTGCCAAGTGTGAGCAATGTACGTCATAATCAAAATGATGCACAAGTAACATTACGTATTTACAAAAAAAAGCATGTGGCCTTGATATGTTGCACATTTAGGAAACGTCATACTGACAGAGTTCAAGTATTTCTAATGTTTCTCCATTATACACCACAACACACACGCGCAGGCCGTGGCGTCCTCAATTGTACTATATAGCATAGCATAGCATTAAGCAATAGCATATATATATATATAATCAGAGATGGGATTCTCATAATGTGAAAAAGGAGGAAAAAAGTGTCGGGGGTCCGGGGCGCCGCTGGAAGGCCCCCGGTGGGGTCCAGGGTCCAAGCTGAAGATTTTTTTAGAATTTAACCTTGCAAAAATCAGCATCTGAGGACCCAAAGGATTTCAAAAGTATTAATAACCTTGATCCTACAAAAAAATAGACTTTCTCACCTTCGCATTGCTGTTGTCAGGAAATTCATGAAGGCACCATTGAACAGGATTGTTGATTTTCCAGTTGCTAATAGTCACAATTTTCCAGCAGTTGCAAGTCAGTTTCTCAATTACTGTCCTTCACATCACACATTTCAGCGAACAGTTAGTTTCTATAGTAAATAGCCATCCTTCAAAAATACTTAATTAAAAAAGTTTACCTGAACACCAATCAACTAATTTCTTATAGTTGTCCTTCAAATACCACGGTGATTCTGATTCCTTTATAGAATAATATAAAGTGAGAGAAGTTGACAAAGGATTTTAATCAAAGTGTGCCAAATTGTGAAGGTTTAACTCATGTGTGCCCACAGCAGTTGTTTTTTTCTTTTCAACTTGATCATCTCTATTACATTAAAGAAAAAACCACTTTAACACTTCTGATACTCCTCAACAGTAATGATGTCACTTGCTAAAATCTAGTCACCAGAGTATTAAAGTATGCATGCATATCTGCCGGTCTGCTCGTTTGATATGGATGTTGTTAACTGATTCCCCCCCCCCCCCCCCCCCCCCCCCAATGATATCTATACCAGAAAGAAAAGATTTTTGTGACGCGAGTGGTATAGGTTTAAAAACATTCTCTATTATTTTTACTATACTACTAAATGTCTTTTCCGCTTTACTATCGTCTGTTTTGTTTGCTTGTCTGTAGTGTTAGAATGTCAATAAACACCTTGCAATTTTTTTGTTTTGATCTGATCTCTCACTAAAATAGTTTGTTTGTATGCTATTTATTACGTAAAATATGACTAACACTTGTGTATACTGGGACATTGTTGAACTGTTTTTTTTCAAAGAGGAACTTCATTTGGCAAAATCATCAGCTTGATGGAGTGTGGCATTACATCAAGAAGGAAAAAAAAAAAGGGGGGGGGGGGGGGGGGGAGGGGGTTCTACAGATCATATATCTATTCTGGAGACAACCTGCAATATATTATTTCATTACTTCAAACAAAACAAATAGCATTACTCTTCACAGAGAGAGGAGAGAGAGAGAGCGAGACGGGGCGTTGGGAGTGGGGGGTGGTGGGTTAGACTCGCGATGCTCCACCAAACGATCCAAGAGTCCGTTTTGTAGACGATCTTTCCTCTTGTAGGTGCTTCTTCGCAGAAAGTGGTTGATCAATGCTGACATGCCCCGTGAGCCATACTTGATCGCGTCATTACACCATGTACAGACTGCTTTCCTGGATAGGTGATTTTCCTCATGCAGTCTTTCAGTCTGCAAGGGTGGGAAACTGGGTAACAGACAACCGGGAAATTTAAGGGGGTCGGGGGCATGCCCCCCGGAAAATTTTTTTTTCTTAAGGATGCCTATCTGTGCAATTGGAGTATTTTGGGCAAATAAATGAAACATTCAGAGAGCATCATATGTTTTTTTGGGGCAC
>JAFLJL010001308.1:0-38810 GCA_018398815.1 Conus ventricosus | reverse complement strand
CTCTCCTCTTCCTACTTCTCCCCCACCACCACTACCCCTTCTCCCTCATTTTTGTTTGACACTAACGTGCTTCACCCCTACCCCCATCACCACACCTTCACCCCTCTCCTACTCTACCACCCTTCTCCTCTTTCATATATAGCCATGCCTTTTAATTGAAGATCACTTTCTCCATTGTTTTAATCATGCTATCCGGATGCAGTTGTGGATGGATGTATGTATTCACACACACACATGCACGCACTCAAGCATGCATGCGTACCACACACACACACACAACACACACACACCACACACATATATATATATATATATATATTGGATTATAAACAAAGCTTGCTCTTATGTCTTAGATTGAAGAAATAGGGGATTCATGATTTTCTTTTGCTTCTTAGGTGGCTCCTTTGGTTGGTTTTTTGAAAACTCAACAAACATACTACGGTATTGCACACCAGCCTTTCTGGGATTGCATTCTTCTTAAAACTGAAAAGGCAGAGGAGTCAAATTACCACTTCCGCAGTCACTGAGGAGAAACCACCAAAGTTTCGAAATATCGGTATATGACCAGGAGTTATATGTTAGTGAGTTTCCCTCCCTATTGGAGGGTGTCTCCCCCTTGGTGCTATAAGCTTGCTGAAGTTCATTGTGAGAAGCATTTATTTTTTCCCCATTCACCCACTCAAGCACATACTGTTAGTTAGGCAGAATCATCTACCACTGCAGATATGAATGCTTATCTCCCCCTATTTCTTCAATCTAAGACATAAGAGCAAGCTTTGTTTATAAATCCAATATTTCTTGCAGTCATTGCAACACCAAGCTGCTCTGTAAGTTGCTGGAACGGTGCGCGGTACTTATCCTTGGAATTTATTAGTTTGTTGTATTTTAGTCCCTTGCGATTCATTCCAAGAACTGACCCTCAGCACTTGTGTCTTAAGAGGATATCGTTTTATATTTTCTACTTTTCACAAGAAAATGTAGCTTGTTTTGCTCTTTCATGATTTTCTTTTGCTTCTTAGGTGGCTCCTTTGGTTGGTTTTTTTGAAAACTCAACAAACATTACTACGGTAATGCACACCAGCCTTTTCTGGGATTGCATTCTTCTTAAAACTGAAAAGGCAGAGGAGGTCAAATATCCACTTTCCGCAGTCACTGAGGAGAAACACCAAGTTTCGAAATATCGGTATATGAACAGGAGTTATATGTTAGTGAGTTTCCCTCCCTATTGGAGGGTGTCTCCCCCTTGGAGACTATAAGCTTGCTGAAGGTTCATTGTGAGAAGCATTTATTTTTTCCCCATTCACCACTCAAGCACATACTGTAGTTAGGCAGAATCATCTACCACTGCAGATATGAATGCTTATCTCCCCCTATTTCTTCAATCTAAGACATAAGAGCAAGCTTTGTTTATAATCCAATATTTCTTGCAGTCATTGCAACACCAAGCTGCTCTGTAAGTTGCTGGAACGGTGCGCGGTACTTATCCTTGGAATTTATTAGTTTGTTGTATTTTAGTCCCTTGCGGATTCATTCCAAGAATGACCCTCAGCACTTGTGTCTTAAGAGGATATCGTTTTTATTTTTCTACTTTTCACAAGAAAATGTAGCTTGTTTTGCTCTTTCATGATTTTCTTTTGCTTCTTAGGTGGCTCCTTTGGTTGGTTTTTTGAAAACTCAACAAACATACTACGGTATTGCACACCAGCCTTTTTCTGGGATTGCATTCTTCTTAAAACTGAAAAGGCAGAGGAGTCAAATTACCACTTTCCGCAGTCACTGAGGAGAAACCACCAAGTTTCGAAATATCGGTATATGACCAGGAGTTATATGTTAGTGAGTTTCCCTCCCTATTGGAGGGTGTCTCCCCCTTGGAGACTATAAGCTTGCTGAGGTTCATTGTGAGAAGCATTTATTTTTTCCCCATTCACCCACTCAAGCACATACTGTTAGTTAGGCAGAATATCTACCACTGCAGATATGAATGCTTATCTCCCCCTATTTCTTCAATCTAAGACATAAGAGCAAGTTTTGTTTATAATCCAATATTTCTTGCAGTCATTGCAACACCAAGCTGCTCTGTAAGTTGCTGGAACGGTGCGCGGTACTTATCCTTGGAATTTATTAGTTTGTTGTATAATATATATATATATATATATATATATATATCTATCTATCTATCTATCTATCTATCTATCTATCTATATATATACCAGTTTAAAATAGGATTTAAAATGGAGATTATTAAAAACCTACAAGCTTGTTTCAAGCTATTTTAAACTGGTATGTCGCTCCCTACATGGTCGAGCACTTTTAAAGTTCTGAGTGGCTTTTTAACTCTGATTTTATATATATATATATATATATTACATACATACACATATATATGTATATATATGAAATGTTCCTTTGGTCTCTCACTTTGTCCTCACATTCCTCAGTACCTGTCTGCCGTCTCCCCCCCCCCCCCCCCCCCCTCCACCCCATGCCTTTCCTTTCTTTTTTAACTCTCCCCCTCCCCCTTATTTTGTTTCTCCCTCTCTCTCATTTCTCCTTCTCTCTCTGTGATGTGTGTGTGTGTGTGTGTGTGTGTGTGTGTAGGCTGGTGGTCCATGAGTGCATGTGTTTCACCTTGCATGCAACAGTTATCAGCATGCCTCATTTTACCTGAACAGGAATTTCCCGTAAATGATGTCATTTCCCTTGATGTCACACACACACACACATGCATGCATGCACACACGCACGCACACAGACACGCGCGCATACGCACACGCACACACACACACATTAAGATGTTTTACCAATCCAGTCTGCATTGTTGTCAGTTTCTTTGAGGGTTTGTTGTTTTTTTTGTTGTTGTTTTGTGCTCTCTCCCATTCTCTGTGTGTTTTGTGTGTGTGTGTGTGTGTGTGTGTGGGGTTTTTTATGCGCACGAAAATAAGAGAAAGATAAACGGGCAGACAGACCACAGACTGACTTCAGAATTAGGCATTTGCACAGTATTACTAAACTTGTGTGGATTGTGCTTCCCTATATCTTAATGATTTAAAATCTTACATGATTTAAAACCATGGCCATTTGAGGGGCAAGTTGTTTTCTGTAGGCGAGGGGGTATACTTTACCTACTGTAGAGGCCAGGTCAGAAAAAAAACAATAATGCTCAATCCTGTATATGCTCTCCATGTGTGCTTGGACTGAATGATGTGTGAGTTGGTGAGGGGAATGAAATGTGATGACAGTGACAATGGCTTGTATCTAATCACCTGAACACTCTTGGAGTCACCTGGAACTGAATGATGTGCGAGTTTGGTGAGAGCAATGAAATGAGATGACAGGGGACATGGCTTGTATCTATCACCTGAAACACTCTTGGAGTCACCTGGAACTGAATGATGTGTGAGTTGGTGAGAGCAATGAAATGAGTTTGACAGTGACAATGGCTTGTATCTATCACCTGAACACTCTTGGAGTCACCTGGAACTGAATGATGTGTGAGTTGGTGAGAGCAATGAAATGATGACAGTGACAATGGCTTGTATCTATCACCTGAACACTCTTGGAGTCACCTGAGGGCATCTTAACAATGACCAGGTCACTAAAACACATTTCATACAGGGAGTGGTCATCGTGTAGGGCTGTTTTTGTTCACCCTGCCACAGAGGCAGCCACACTCCATCTTCAGAGGACAGAGATATGAAGTCTTCACACATCTAATTCCATTCCACAGAACACTGCCTATGCTGACAGAACAAAGCACATTCTGTGCTTCATTCCATTTCATGACTCTGTCCAGCATCAGTACATGTGTGACTCCAGCATCAGTACATGTGTGACTCCAGCATCAGTACATGTGTGACTCCATTCTGCGCTCCATTCCATTTCATGACTCTGTCCAGCATCAGTACAAGTGTGACTCCAGCATCAGTACATGTGTGACTCCATTCTGTGCTCCATTCCATTTCATGCATTAGTACATGTGTGACTCCAGCATCAGTACATGTGTGGACTCCAGCATCAGTACATGTGTGACTCCGCTTTCGTACATGTGTGACTCCTTCTTGCTCCATTCCATTTCATGACTCTGTCCAGAAATCAGTACATGTGTGACTCTATTTTACCACATCTATATTTGGTTTGCATTTCTACAGAGAATTTATTGTTCAATCGCATCACAATTTCATGTTGAAAATGCCATCCACAGCCTGCTACACCCCACAACAAAAGAAAACAAAGTTCTTCTGTTTGTTCAATTAGAAAAAACATTCTGTGCCAAATCAACATCCCAAACTGTCCTATAACAACAGAGAAATCATCATAGAATCTTCTCTCTATTCAAGAATCAACTGTGATTGCATAGACTGCATGTACATGTGTGTATGTGACTGAGCATGTGAAGGTTGTACATTGTGAAGACTGAGTGACATTGACAGTGAGAGACAGAAGACAGACAGGCAGACAGCCAGGGACAGAAAAGAGAGAAGGAAAGTGAAATGAGTACATTGGTGAATGATTGAGAGAAACCAATGAACATAAATTTTTAAGTGTGGATAGATCAACATTCATACACAGTTCCTGCACAACAACAAACAAAAAGTACACAAATATTCATTTGGTTTTATGACAGGAATGATAACATACAAACCACAAAAACAAATTCAACTCCTAATAATTAAAAGGAGACCACAATATTGCAGTCAAACAAGATTCATGTTTGCACAGTCATCTGAAAAAAAAAATTGCAGACTGAGAATCAATTTCATAAACATCATCATGTTTGTTTACATACACACACATATGTGCATACATGCACACACACATTGCTCAAAGTCTTCCAGAAAACTTTTTGCCCCTAACAACAAAGGCCATTGTGAACAGACTCTCTCTCATTTTCCCCAAACTACTCTTTTCCTACTGTGTCCAATTCTTTCTTGCATCGTGTAGAATGCTGTGTTTATCAACAGCAAACATTGATGGCCATGGAATTAAAGCAAAGCATGAAAGGCAGAAATTTGGTAAAAGCAGGGGATGGAGGAAGGGGAGTGGGGCAGTTCATCATCCAAGTGTTTGAAACCAGAGAGAAGAGGGAGAGGGGGGGGGTGGACCACAGCACCAGCCTCCTGTTCCCACAGTTCACACCGTACTATTGTGCAACCACTCTTTCTGCTCTTTCCAGAGAGAAGAGGGAGAGGGGAGGGGGTGGACCACAGCACAGCCTCCTGTTCCCACAGTTCACACCTTACTATTGTGCAAACACTCTTTCTGCTTTTTCCCAAAAGCATACATTTTTTTGTCCAACAGATGTTTTTGTTTTCTGCTGAGACCACTACAAAGAAAAAAAATTGGGCCATTTTCCACTGAGAGCAGTAGAGTGATCTGAACATACAAAGAGAAGCCTGCACGAGCACACACACTCACACACACACACACTCACACACACACACACACACACACCTGCACACATGCACACGCGCAGGCACACATGCACACACACACACACACTATGAGGACATAATCAGACCATCATCCAGTTCATCCACTCATAACAATGGCACAGTGACAGGCATGACAACAGAGACAGATGAGGAACAGTACTTCACACTGACACCCTGAATTATGGGCAGACAATTTTTCATTTTGCCAGTACCAACCTCAGTGACACAACATGAAAAGCATCTGATCCAACAACAAAAGTGCAGTAGGCCTTACAACGCATTCATCACAAAGAACACATAGTATCCCTCCTTTATCTGTCTTTAGTTAGACTGGTCACTAGAACTGGTGCAATCTTTACAAATCAAAATAACACAATGCAAACCAATATTTATATATAGAAATTTTCATGCCATTCCTTTTGATATAACCGACTATACAGAAACATATTCATGGCTTACAGAACATACATTCATGGTTTATATTCACAATCAGAACTCAAAGCACATTATTTATACTTAGTTTACTCAATTTGAATTATAGTAATCAAATTCACACACACACACAAATAAAAACAAATTAAGAAAAGGCAATTAAGGAAGAGGAGTGGGCAGGGGCAATGGGTGGAGGGTGGGGGTATTAAAACACACAGACAGAGGAGGGGGAAGAGAAGGGAAGCAGACATGGGGACGGCAGGAAGAAGCAGACATGGGGACAGCAGGAAGAAGCAGACAGGGGGACAGCAGGAAGAAGCAGACATGGGGACGGCAGGAAGAAGACATGGGGACGGCAGGAAGAAGACATGGGTTTCGGCAGGAAGAAGAAGACATGGGGACGGCAAAGGAAGAAGAAGACATGGGGACGGCAGGAAGAAGACATGGGGACCACAGCTGTTCAGAGCAAGCCACTTAGTTTTGAGAGTAAGGGGAGTTTACAGCTCGCCCACAGCTGCAGAGGCCAAGCCGTGAATGCAGGTCAGGGAAAGGGGTGGGTTTTTTGCAGGCTGCTCCCCACCAGCCAGCTAACCGTGCTGTACTCGGCAAACTGAATGTCATCTGGGGTAAAGCCGGTTTGGCAACAATGTGTTCGGCATTGCTGAGCGGCCATTACAAGTGGGGCTGTTAGTTTGATAATTAGTAGTTGTCATAAAAAATGTAATACATCTGTTCTTTTGAGATGACTGAATAGGCAAATTCCCGACAATTCTTTTAATACCAAACTCGACTAGGTTTATTTTATGTAGATAATGTAGATACGGCATGAAAGCTTGTAACAAGTGGTCAGGCGATATTCAAACAATGACAAACACAACACACAATTGTGCAAAAATGACGTCATCACTTTCTGGGAACTTAATTTTCCCTAGTTAACTAGTACACAAGTTTGATACATGACTATGCTTGGACTACAACAACAAAAATGTTGGGTCAGAAATGTGTAAGCCTTGTTTGTTCGGCCCTTTAACTAAGTGTCTCGAATGGGACGGAAAAATAAAGCTGTGGGACGGCAGGGAAGAAGCAGACATGGGGACGGCAGGAAGAAGACAGGGGGACGGCAGGAAGAAGACATGGGGGCAGCAGGAAGAAGCAGACATGGGGACGGCAGGAAGAAGACAGGGGGACGGCAGGAAGAAGAAGACATGGGGACGGCAGGAAGAAGACATGGGACGGCAGGGAGAAGCAGACATGGGGACGGCAGGAAGAAGCAGACAGGGGGACGGCAGGAAGAAGACATGGGGACGGCAGGAAGAAGACTGGGGACGGCAGGAAGAAGACATGGGGACGGCAGGAAGAAGACATGGGGACGGCAGGAAGAAGCAGACAGGGGGACGGCAGGAAGAAGAAGACATGGGGATGGCAGGAAGAAGACATGGGGATGGCAGGAACAAGACAGGGGGACGGCAGGAAGAAGACATGGGGATGGCAGGAAGAAGACAGGGGGACGGCAGGAAGAAGACATGGGGGACGGCAGGAAGAAGAAGACATGGGGACGGCAGAAAGAAGAAGACAGGGGGACGGCAGGAAGAAGAAGAAGGGGGACGGCAGGAAGAAGCAGACAGGGGGACGGCAGGAAGAAGCAGACAGGGGGACGGCAGGAAGAAGCAGACAGGGGACGGCAGGAAGGGGAATCAGGATGGGAAAGATGGAGCCTCCACTGAAAGGCAACGACATTGAAACTGTCAATAACCATAACTCTGCCAAAATGAAGAGGTGCTGTGAGGTGATGGGGAAGGAGGGTTTCGATGGTGGAGGGGAAGGGATGGAACCAGGGGTCAGCATCTCACTTTCCAGTGAACTCCCACATCATGTACACTGCAGAGTTGTATCACTCCGGGATTGACAGTCCATACTGCTATGAACTCCCCGCATCATGTACACTGCAGAGTTGTATCACTCCGGGATTGACAGTCCATACTGCTATGAACTCACATACTACGCCACAATACATGACTCTACTTATGACAGGAGGTTGGAAATTCACTATGACGTGAACCCACACACTGTGTTGCAAGTGTGTATCAGGAAGCTGGGCTGCACACCATGTATACTCAGAGGCATAAAAAACGCGAAAAAATAGAGACAGTGCACAATTGTTCACATTGTGAACAGGACGTAAGCAATGTCGTTGGCACGTGCAACATTAGCAGTACGTGGTGTCCTGGCCAGTTGTAACCTCGTAACAGTGGGTGAATGTTGCCGGGTCAGCGTTTTTGGCACGAGGAGTGCATTTGCCATGTGGACTACCTACGCCACGTGCATCAATGTGAATTGCAACTCAATGTGGCCCCCATTGTGGGGCTATAAATTTCCAAACCCCAAAAAGTTCAAATCATCCCTTCCAGAGGCGCCAACATAATGCCGAGACTTTCTCGTCAAGATCGTTGCATAGCAATGGGGCAACTGCAGGCCGGGGTTCCAATGAGGCAGGTCGCTATCGCATTCGGAGTCCACATTTCCACCGTCTATCGCCTTCTGGACCGCTTTCAAGCAAGAAACACCACTGATGACAGACCGAGGAGCGGCAGACCGAGGGTCACCACAGCAGCCCAAGACCGCCATCTTCTTCGTCAGCATCGACGGGAGCCTTACCAAACCGCTGCCAACACAGCCAGGAACACCGTCGGCAACCATGGCAGGCCAATCAGCAACAGGACCGTGCGTCGCCGACTGAACACAGTTGGTCTCCAATGCAGGCGTCCAGCCCGGCGACCTATCCTGACACTCCAGCATCGCCAGAACCGTCTGCAGTGGGCACAGATCCACGTGCATTGGCGCCATCGGGACTGGGGCCGAGTCCTCTTCAGTGATGAAAGCCGGTTCTGCGTCGACCCAGGCGACGGCCGCATCCGGATCTGGAGAAGAGTGGGGGAACGCTTCACGGATGCCAACATCACCGAAAGGGACCCATGGGGTGGTGAAAGCATCATGATCTGGGGGGCTATCGGCATAAATCGCCGTATTGGGCCAGTCATCTTCCAGAATGTGGGTCCAGGACGTGGTAACGGGGTCACTGCTGTTCATTACATCGACCAAGTTCTGAGGCCCCACATCCTGCCGCATTTCCAGCGGCATCCACAGAACCTGTTTCAGCAGGACAACGCAAGGCCGCACACTGCCCGTGCTACGCAGAACTTCCTGAGGCAGAACAACATCAATCTGCTGCCTCACCCAGCCCGTTCTCCCGACCTTAACCCAATAGAGCATTTCTGGGATGCCCTTCAGAGGCAGTTGAACCAGCTCAACCCCAGACCCCAGACAGCAGCTCAGCTTGCTGTTGCTGTGGGCCAGGTGTGGTGGCAAGTCCCCCAGAGGCAGACCAACACTCTGGTGCGCTCGATGTACCGCAGGTGCACAGCTGTGATCAATGCTCGAGGTGGTCACACCAGATACTGACATTCTGCTGTTAACACAGGGTCAAGGTCAAGTTCATGTGACCTTATTTTCTACCAGAATGAACTTTGAAAGGACACTTTTGCGGTGTTCGATTGCTTTTTCTCACTTTCTATTACCAGTTCAAAGGAATCGGTAGCCAAATTACATCAAAATTTCTATACAGTTTGTTTTCGCGTTTTTTATGCCTCTGAGTATAGTATGAGCTCACGATGTCACACTGGTGACAAAGGTGCATCAAAAGGGCTGGGCGGTCCACTGTCATGTCAACAATCCATCATGCACTATGTCACAATCCACTCCACAAGCATGGCACTGCAAGCACCACTATGAACAGTTTCCCATACAAGAGAGATGATGGTATGTTCAGACAGGAGACCTAAGGAAGTGGAAAAAGCCTGAACATTGCCTGGGGACGGTCCAGCAGGTGGAAGGACTCAAAAATCAAGTTGGGGTAAAATAACCAGCAGTGAGTTTGACTGGTGATGAAAACCCATGATCTCTCCATTACTGACATTCAGGTTTATCTATTGCGAAAGGCCACTGGTTGTCTTAATGTTGCTTTCACACACACACACACACTCTCTCTCTCTCTCGCTCTCTCTCTAAGCTGATTCATCAAATCTGTGCAATTGCTCTATGCACCTTAAAAAAAAACCAACAACTGAATTCAGGTTCAAAGAGAAATTATCTAATGTTTAATGTTTCAGTTCAGTCTTTACTGCAGATCAATTCTGACCGTTCACACACTACTGATAGTTTATGTAGGCTTTACAGTACTATGTGTTCTTACTGTATTTATTCCTCTTCTGAGGCTTTACAGTACTATGTGTTCTCACTGTTTTTATTCCTCTTCTGAGGCTTTACAGTACTATGTCTTCTTACTGTATTTATTCCTCTTCAGAGGCTTTACAGTACTATGTGTTCTTACTGTATTTATTCCTCTTCAGAGGCTTTACAGTACTATGTGTTCTTACTGTATTTATTCCTCTTCAGAGGCTTTACAGTACTATGTCTTCTTACTGTATTTATTCCTCTTCAGAGGCTTTACAGTACTATGTGTTCTTACTGTATTTATTCTTCTTCAGAGGCTTTACAGTACTATGTGTTCTTACTGTATTTATTCCTCTTCTGAGGCTTTTACAGTACTATGTGTTCTTACTGTATTTATTCCTCTTCAGAGGCTTTACAGTACTATGACCTGTGTTCTTACTGTATTTATTCCTCTTCAGAGGCTTTACAGTACTGTGTTCTTACTGTATTTATTCCTCTTCAGATGCTTTACAGTACTGTGTTCTTACTGTATTTATTTCTATTCAGATGATGCAGATTGTACAAGACTTGCTCTCCTACCAGCTGACCAAACACTATGGTTAACATCACAGATTCCTGGCTGGGTGGTTGTGGGTTCGATTCCCTTCAGAGCCATTTATATTTGTGGGATTTTTCTCCTCACGATTGGCTCCTGCAAACAGTTGAGTTCACTATAGGTTCAACTGGGACGACTTGAACTGGAGTCAGGTTTCATCCATTTCATGAATGCGTCACTTCGAGAGTTGTTCAAGTTTCCCAACAAACATAGCAGGTGCTCTCATGACAACCTCAACTGTGATTTCCTCTCCATGTCTACACAGTGATTTCCTCTCCATGTCTACACAGTGATTTCCTCTCCATGTCTACACAGTGATTTCCTCTCCATGTCTACACAGGGTTTCCTCTCCATGTCTACACAGTGGTTTCCTCTCCATGTCTACTCCCTGCGGAATGCCAATGCTGGGGGGGGGGGGGGGGGGGGGGCAACAGGACGACCCAGGCCGTCTGTGGATGGGGAGAGGGAATGAGCATCATGGGGAAATGCTACGGGAGTGGCTCAAAGATGTGTGTGGTGTGTGCGCGCGCGCGCGCTTTGAATTAGAATTATAATTTTTATCATGTTTTTCTGTAATATGCGCTTTGGGCTCTTGCGAGGTAAAGCGCTCTATAAATATCCTTTTACATTACATTACATTACATTATCTGGATATGGAAAAAAAAATGCTTTAGGCACAGTTCTTTTTGCACCCAACAGACGCACTTGACTTTTGACCAGTAAGGATCATCTTGTATTTCTCCCAGATACCTGCCTGTACAATTGTTTGGATGCACACAACAGATACATGATTTCTGACCACTGTGGATAATCTTGTGTCTTTTCAAGTAAGCTGTCTCCCTAAAAGTCTTACTGTGCTGATGGATCATCTGTGTCTCACCAGGCAATATACTAAAATGTCTTACTGCACACATCACATGAAAAGAATCTCTAACCGGTGTCCATGAGCTGGTATCTTTTCAAGCTGCATGACATGTAAAAGGCTTTAACACTTGCCAGTTCCGACATTTGATGCTAGGCTTTTAGCAGAACCCTGTCATGATTGTTTACTGATTATTAACCAGGCATGGTACTGGAGGAAAATCATTTTTCCCTGAAAATTGTTGGGGGTCCAGGGGGTAGAGCCCCCTGGCGGGGCCAAGGGGCAGAGCCCCTTGTGGGGGTCAGGGGCAACGCCCCCTGAAGCTGAAGGTTTTTCAGCAATTCTAGCCTGTAAAAAAGCCTCTCCTTGAACTAATTTCAGTTCTTCATACTAAGCAATTTCTGCCATAAAATAAGCTCTCCTAGAATCACTTTATCAGTCATTCCTTCAACCCAAAGAAGGTTTTAAACCCAAGTAATCACATAGCAAAAATGAGTACATATCTACATTCCTTTAGGTGGCATACATTAAATCAAACTGTAAAATATTTACTTACTCTGCTGATAAGTGAGGCAGAGAAAGTCAGAAAGAAACAGAATGAAGAGAAGAGAGGAGAGAGAGAGAGAGGAGAGAGAGGAGAGAGAGAGAGAGAGAGAGAAGAGAGAGGAAGGGAGAGGGGGAATGGGGGGGGAGGAGGGGGGGAGAAAGAAAGAGAGAGAATGAGAGAGAGTGAGAGCTCTAGAAGAGAGGAAGAGAGAGGGGGGAGGAAGGGAGAGGGGGAGGAAGGGGGGGGGAGAAGGGGGGGAGAAGAAGAGAAAGAGAGAGAAGAGAGAGAGAAAGAGAGAGAGAAAGAGAGAGAGAGAGAGAGAGAGAGAGAGAGAGAGAGAGAGAGAGAGAGAGAGAACCTGGAAAGAGAGAGAGAGAAAGAGAAGAGGAGGAGAAAGAGAGAAGAGAGAGAGAGAGGAGAGAGAGAGAGAGAGAGAGAGAGAGAGAGAATCTTACTGGCAGAACGGGATTACTTGCAGCAGTTTTCACTCTCTCTTTGTTTCGTTTCCCTTTGATGTGATCGCCGAGGCTTCTCGCACCGCCAGACCCGTAACAGATTTCAACTTGACACACCACACAGTATGCTTTGCCGCGGATTCTCAACTTTTCCAAGCACGACGAAAACGTTTCATTTTCGTGGCTCCTGTTCAGCCAATCCCATCGCCATTTGTTTGCCACACCAGCATCAATATCTTCTGTCGGAGAATTCCACGGAACTATGTCTGTACGCTTTGGCATTTTTATTTTTTCCTTCTTTTTCTTCAACCTTGTTCAAATTCGATCACGTCGACCCAGAGCGGAAAGCAGTGGCAAATGTCACGAAAGCGCATGCGCGGAAGTCCTGCTCAATGCTACTTCTCGCGAGACGAAGGCTTGAAGCGAACGACCTCAAACGAACTAAAAGGGCCGGTCTCATCGGGCGCGGCTCGGTTGGGTTTTTTTTTTTTTTTTTTTCTTTTTGCTTTTCGCGGATTTCCGCGAATTCGCGGACATGTACCATGCCTGTTAACTGAAAGTAATTGAGTATGGAAATATATTAATGTATTAAAGTCAGGTAAATGTATTTTGATTTTAAATGATCAGAAAGAAGCAGAATCTTTCAACAGAAAAAGTAATTTTTGAAACAGTAACAATGGAAAAATACTGGGAGTGTGGCATCAAATGTCCACATTGGAACAACTGGTGGAGTTAATTAATGCACAGAACACAGCAAAATCAATTTTTCACCTGCACTATCTTGCATATCTTTGTAATTTGCCAGTGTACTAGTCTTTCAGCACACATTATTCACTGAATTGCATCACCTTATGTTTCTACAAGCAACTTGTTTGTGCAAGTCTTATTGCACACAACACGTGTGTCAGGCGACTATCTTCTGAAACGTTACTAGTACTACTATCTTCTGAAAACACTACTATAATTTTCATAAGATAGTAGTAATACTACTAACTTATGAAAATTTATAGTAGTGATTTCAAGAGTAGTAGTAACAGTAACGTTCAGAAGATAGTAGCTTCGCGTTGCGACTATTATTTGAAATGATCCCTGTGTGAAATTATGTCCTCTTTCTTATTTATTTTACTATCAAGGGTCACTGATCGATGGTCATTTGGCCTATTAGTGTAGAACGGTTTATGTGAACAATTTATGACGTTGCTGACCAATGGTCAGTGTCCTTGACCGTGGTAATTTTTGCCTAATTTCACTGTTTGACTGCCAGTTAGTGAAGAATGAGTTCATGTGAACAATTTATGACTTTTGTTGCCAGTGGTCAGTGTCCTTGACCAAGGGTCATTTTGGCCTTATTTCACAGTTTGGCTGCTAATTAGTGTTGATTCGACTTCATGTGAACATAATTGGACGTTGCTGCCATGGTCAGTGTCATTGACCAGTGGTCATTACCCAATGTCACTGTTTGACTGTTATTTAGTGTACGAGTTCATGTTAACAATTTACGATGTGGTTGACCAGGGGTCAGTGTCATAGACAAGTGGTCATTTGGCCCCAATTTGACTGACTCAATGGTCATTTTGGCCTTATTTCATAGTTTGGCTGCAAATTTAGGCAGAACACTTCATGTGAACATAATTGGACGTTGCTGCCCAAATGGTCAGTGTCAATGTCACTGTTTGACTGTTATTTAGTGACGAGTTCATGTTAACAATTTACGATGTGGTTGACCAGTGGTCAGTGCCCATAGACAAGTGGCCCATTTTGGCCCAATTTGACTGACTCAAGGGTCATTTGGCCCTTTTTTTCATGTTTGGCTGCTAATTAGTGCAGAACAACTTCATGTGAACTAATTGGACGTTGCTGACCAGTGGTCAGTGTAAATGTCACTGTTTGACTGATTTAGTGTACGAGTTCATGTTAACATTTATGATGTTGGTTGACCATTGGTCAGTGTCTTTGGACAAGTGGTCATTTTGGCCCAATTTGACTGACTGCTAATTAGTGTAATACGAGTGATTCGAGAGCGAGACTTCGAAGTCGACAGTCGCTTTTTTTCTTCGTGTGCTACCTTTCCGCTTTTTTTTTCTGTGCTGCTTCTTTTGGATGTGTTTTCGTGGGATAGTTTTAGGTGAAAAAGGGTTTGTTGAATTTCTGTGTGTCTTGGCTGGAACGGATTTTCGCAATATTTGGGGTTATTTTTTATTTATTTTTTTCAACATTGAATCTTGTATTTTCAAAATGGCGGACTCTCACGTTAAACCCCGTGTTTTGGGTTGAAGAGAGACTTCCACTCTTTTTTGAAAATGAACACGAGCGATCTTTTCAAGTGCTCGACATTTGTGGTAGAGAAAGTATGGTGGGTGCTCAAAAAATTTTTGGGGGACTGTGGAGACTTTACCCATCGACGGGGGCTGCACGCAGCAAGTTGCTAATTGAGGGTTTGTCACTTGGTGCTGTTGTGCTTCGTTTGCACTCAGAGGACAGGACGACACTGAACTTTTCTGCTACAAAGTGTGGATTTCTAATATCTCTCTCTTGCGACGGGGCAGACATCGAGTCGCTCTTGTCAGGCGGGGAGCTGTCTTACGCTCTCCCTTGATTCTGGGAGAAAATGAGGAGTAGAGACGGAAAATTGACGCGATTCTACTCGGGAAAGGGGCGATTTATTTTCATAGATATCCCAGACAAACCACTTGATAGATCTGTGAAGGTTGCAGTTTAAACGGCTAGCCTGTATCAAAAGGAACACCCAAAAAGAGACACTAGGGTAACAAAGTGCAATCGTTGCCTGAAACGGGGTCACTGGGCCAGGGAGTGTCAGGAAACTGTGGTTACCTGCAGAGCCTGTCACCTACCCGGTCTTTCGTCAAGGGATCCCGTCTGTGAGATTCAGAAGCGAGTGAGGAACCGACAGTGATGTCCGTTTGGGACCCTCTGCCACCGGTTACAAGGTTTGGACACATCTGACACTGACTCACCCCTTTCGGGACAATGACACTGACTGTGTTGCGACTGACAACGAGAAAGAGACAGGTCAGAAAAGAGGGGAGAAAGAGGAAAGACTGATGTGGTGGAGGACTGTCAGTCAGACTTCAATTCTGGCCGTCATGGGGAACAGAAAAGAAAGAAGAGGAGTGGTAGACCATCCAAGAAGGAAAGATTTTGGATAAGGAAAAGATCCGGTTTTGACACGTCAGTTTAAACTGGATTTTGCAACACGTTCTCGATTGCAAACTCGAAACGACCGCGTTCAACAGAGAGGGATTCCCCCAGTCATTCTGACAAACGTGAAAAAACTGCCAAGCTTTCCACGGGCTCGTTCAGTCACAGACAGTGACAAGGGATGGGCATGGGTGTGAATGTTTGAACGGTTTTCGGCGCATCTCATGGACTTTCCTTTGATTACCTCCCAAAAAATGGCTTTATCTTCTCTTAATTTTTTTTTGTTTGAATGTGAGAGGATAAGGTCTAATAACAAATGAATATGTGTTTATAAGTTTTTGAAAATAGTGGGTATGACGTGATCTGTGATGCGAGCTTATAATTGATATTGTTCTTGTAAAAAGAACTGGGCATTTGTGGTCAAAAACACACTGGCAGTAATGTTAAAATACAAGAATCGCTTGGAATTCTGGCTGAATGCAGTCTTTATGTAAGAAGAACAATTTGAATATTTCTAATATTTAAAAACCGATTTTAATCATTAAAACTTACACTGATATAAAACTGGATAAAAAAATAATGTATATAACTCCCCAGCTGTGAAAAGGTTGTTTAGTCACATTTCAAATAGCTGCATTATGCAGAAAAGCCGCTCAAATCGCTGAAACTTGATTTTACAAAAAGACGTCAAAATCAGTACATCAAAATAAAACACAAGCCATCAGGGAAAAAAAACACAAACAAAACCACCCTCTAGCACGGCCGTTCGCACACGTGATGGCCACGACCGGTGATTACATTTTTTTGCACCCTCATAGGAATATTTGCAACCACATCAGTCTTATATGTATTTTTCCCCTGATTACAAGAAATGTACATAGACATTTCGTTCTCAATTTTATTTGATATTCACATTCCAACCGTTCTTTAAACGGAAGAAACTTAACAGAACACCAAGTGAAACGTGTTGCTTTTCACGTGGTTAACTCCGCTGGACTATACACCGCGGGCAGCGATGACAGATCTGGCGCAGGCGCGAGTCTGCTCCCCGACCTTCGGCTGCGAGATCCTTTGGGTGGTGCTATGGTGTTCTAACTGTCTCAAAAATCAGTAATTGAAAACTTTCATCGATCGCTGCTCCTAACACAGGGGCGTGATCGTGTTTCCCTCTCCAACATAACAGCATGGTTCATAGTATCATTGTGCACGGGGAAAAATTATTTCTACTACAAACGCAAGATCATAAAATCTTAACTCCTCCACTTATACTAAAAAAGAGGACATAATTTCACCAGGGATCTTTTCACTAGATAGTCGCAAACGCGAAGCTACTAACTTCTGAAACGTTTCAAATTACTACTATCTTCTGAAATCATACTATAATTTTCATAAGTTAGTAGTATTACTACTATCTTATGAAAATTATGGGAGTGTTTTCAGAAGATAGTAGTACTAGTAACGTTTCAGAAGATAGTCGCCTGACACACATGATTTCTGTTCAGTGTGGTTTTTTGGCGTCTCTTTAGGCTACCACAAGCATATAACTCTCACTGCACACATCGCATGCAAATGATTTCTGACCAGCTTGAATCATATTGTGAATTCTCTTTAGACTATCTGCCAGTCTAAATTCTCTTTAGACTATCTGACAGTCTAAAATTCTTACTGCACACATACATGCAAATGGCTTCTCCCCAGTATGGATCATTTTGTTTCTTCAGGGACTTGCCCCTCTAAAATTCTTACTGTACACATCACATAAAAATAATTCTCAACAGATCATCTTGTATTTCTTCTGGTTTCTCCTTTTGTAAAGGTCTTACAGCACACATTCTCATGCCACCGGTTTCAGACATGTGTGGATAATCTTGTGTACCTTTCAGACCAATTCCCGATGTAAATCTCATACTACACTCATCACATGAAAATGTTTTCTCACCAGTATGGATCATCTTGTGTTTCTTCAGGTCACCTGCCCATGTAAAACTTTTACTGCACACTTCACATGAAAAAAAATTTCTCACCAGTATGGATCATCTTGTGTGTCTTCAGATTATCTGCCCATATAAAACTCTTACTGCACACTTCACATGAAAATAATTTCTCACCAGTATGGATCATCTTGTGTGTCTTCAGACGACTTGCCCGTGTAAAACTCTTACTGCAAATCACAGGGAAAATAATTTCTCACCAGTATGGATATCTTGTTTTTTCTTCAGGTCACCTGCCCGTGTAAAACTCTTACTGCACACATCACATGAAAATAATTTCTCACCAGTATGGACATCTTGTGTGTCTTCAGGTCACCTCCCTGTGTAAAACTCTTACGGGCACACTTACATGAAATAATTTCTCACCAGTATGGATCATTTTGGGTGGTCTTCAGACGACTTCCCCGTGTAAAACTCTTACTGCACACACACATAAAAATAATTTCTCACCAGTATGGATCATCTTGTGTTTCTTCAGGTCACCTGCCATGTAAAACTCTTACTGGCACACATCACATGAAAATAATTTCTCACCAGTATGGATCATCTTGTGTGTCTTCAGGTCACCTGCCTGTGTAAACTCTTACTGCACACTTCACATGAAAAAAATTTTTCTCACCAGTATGGATCTCTTGTGTGTCTTCAGACTACTTGCCCGTGTAAAACTCTTACTGCACACATCACATGAAATAATTTCTGACCAGCTTTGGATCATCTTGTGTGTCTTCAGTGACTGCCTGTGTAAAACTCTTACTGCACACTTCACATGAAAAAAATTTCTCACCAGTATGGATCATCTTGTGTGTCTTCAGATTACCTCCCTGTGTAAAACTCTTACTGCACACATCACATGAAAATAATTTCTCACCAGTATGGATCATCTTGTGTGTCTTCAGATGACCTGCCCGTGTAAAACTCTTACTGCAACCAATCACATGAAAATAATTTCTGCCCCAGTAGGGGATATCTTGTGTGTCTTCAGATGACCTGCCCGTGTAAAACTCTTACTGCACACATCACATGAAAAAAATTTCTGACCAGTATGGATCCTCTTGTGTCTCTTCAGGGCCCCTGCCCATGTAAAACTCTTACTGCACACTTCACATGAAATTTCTCACCAGTATGGATCATCTTGTGTGTCTTCAGATAACATGCCCATGAAAAACTCTTACGCACACATCACATAAAAAATAATTTCTGACCAGTAGGATCATCTTGTGTGTCTTCAGATAACATGCCCATGTAAAACTCTTACTGCAACATCACATGAAAATAATTTCTGACCAGTATGGATCATCTTGTGTCTTTTCAGGTCACTTGCCTGTGTAAAAACTCTTACTGCACACTTCACATGAAAATAATTTCTCCCAGTATGGATCATCTTGTGTGTCTTCAGATTACCAACCTGTGTAAAAGTCTTACTGCACACATTACATGAAAAGGGTTTTTTTGACCTGTGTGGATCATCTTGTGTGTCTTCAGATTACAGGCCTGTGTAAAAGATCTAGTGCACACATTACATGAAAAGGGTTTTTTTGCCCTGTGTGGATCACTTGTGTGTCTTCAGATTACAGGCCTGTGTAAAAGATCTAGTGCACACATCACAATGAACAGTTTCTTCTCTCTTGGTTTCCCCCTTGACCTTGCCTACTGATGTCCCAGTTGTACTGAACACACCAACAAACCACTGGTTTCTGAGCTGACCCTATGATGTCCCAGTTTGTATGAACACACCACAAACCACTGGTTTCTGACTGCCCGGATGATGTCCCAGTTGTACTAAAACACCCCACAAACCACTGGTTCTGAGCTGACTTGATGTTTTGAAGTGGAAGACAGGGGTTTGTCACCTTCCCGGGTACAAACAGAAATATTACTTCATTACCCAGTGTCAAAATCATATAACATCACTACCATCAACAAACTGACCAGTTAATGATCATCACTCCTATCCTTTTATCAGGCAGACTTATCCAAAATCAACGGGTTACACACAAAGAAAACAAACTGACCAGTTAATGATCTCACTCCTACCTTTTTCGGGCAGTCTTATCAAAATCAACGGGGTTTTACGCACAAAGAAACAAACTGACCAGTTAATGATCATCACTCCTATCCTTTTATGATCAGGCCGTCTTATCCAAAAATCAACAGGGTTACGCACAAGAAAGAAACTGCCCAGTGAATGATCATCACTCCTATCCTTTTATCAGGAAAGTCTTACCCAAAATCAACAGGATTACACACAAAGAAAAAAACTGACCAGTTAATGATCATCACTCCTATCCTTTTATCAGGCAGTCTTATCCAAAATCAACAGGGTTCCCACACAAGAAAGATAAGATTAAGATAATGTTGCTTATAGCAGCCGACCGAAAAGGGGCCACATCAGGGTTGTCACCACGTTAAAATAAACTCACCAGTCTAAAAAAACAAAAAAAAAACACAAAAAAAACCCCCAACTTTCCCCACACATCTCGTTAATGAAAATTGTCTACAAAGCACCAGAAACTTTGTTAAAAATCTTTCTGCCGTAAAATCTTAAATCAGATGAAAATTTTTAATCTCTCTCAAAAACTCAGGATCACGGTCAGGCGGGACATCCCTGAACAGGATCTTCATGGACTCCGCTGTAAAATGTTTGTGTCTCACATCGTGCAAGTCCCAACACTCTAAAAGAACATGTTTCATTGTGAGTGGGCGCATGACATGGAATGCACCACGGAGCTTCTTCACTCTTAAAAGGTAAAAATGGGTAAAATACGAATGGCCGGTGTGCAAACCGGCACAGAACCGTTTCCTCTTTACGACCACCCGCGTAAAATGGAGGAAGTCCTTAAGGTTTGGACGGATCTGAAAGAGTTTGTTATTCGTCTGTGTGTTCCAATCCTCCTGCCAGAGGTCCTCACATAATCGTTAATTTTGGGGTTTTACATCTGAGCAGGGGATATAAGTGTTGGACAGTTTTTCTCTTGTGGCATTCTTGGCTAACGAAACAACCATTTCGTTCCCGCCGATGCCAACATGACCAGGAACCCAAGCAAGAGTAATGTTGTAACCGCCGCCTTCAACTTGCTAAAAAGTTTAAAAAAAAGTAAAAGTTCTGGATGCTGAAGGTTGCGGCCAGCTATGGCCTCCAAAGCTGACAGCGAAACCGACAGAACCAAAAATCCTTCTTCGAAGAATGTGAGATTATCTTCAAAACCAGTACCAGAGCAGTAAGTTCAGCAGAATAGACAGAAGCATCTGAAAGTATATGTTTTCCCAAAAGTATTGAGAAGGGGCCCAGGGCGTAGGCTGCACAGGCCACTCCATCCCCAGACTTGGAACCGTCAGTGAAAACTTTTTGACAGGATGGGAATTTGGAACAGAGCTCAGCATACAATGCCTTGTACGCCAGAGAGCTGGTAGCTCTTTGCGAAAAACTCCAGATCGAAAGAATCTCTGGTGTGAAAAGGTCCACGGAGGTTGATCCGGAAACTTGGAAAAATCGGAAACTACTCCCAGGTTAGACCTGCATTCCGCACGTGAGGCTGCATACGAAGACCAAACGGCGGAATACATTTAGGGGTTTTTTTCAAACTTACTTTGAACGAAGGGTCCAAAAGACACAGTCATAGGCAGGATTCTGCGGTTCTGAGAAAAAAGTCGGACATAATTTAATTTAAAGACAGTTTTAGCCTGCGGTTGGACAATGAAGGTTCACCCGCCTCTGCGTACAGGCTGTACACAGGGGTGGTGCGGAACGCTCCAAGACAGAGGGCGAAGCCCTTTATGGTGGATAGGGTCCAAGAGTTTGAGGTAGGGTGATCTTGCAGAGCCGTACACAGCACAACCGTAGTCCAGTTTGGAACGGACCAAGGCTCTGTAGAGGGGCAGTAAAGTTTTTTATCAGCGCCCCATCGGTGTGCACTACGACCCGCAGAATTTCAGTGCTTTCTGGCAAGCAGTTTTGAGGTTTTTAAAATGGCTGAGAAAGTTAAGTTTCGGGGCAAAGATACCCCTAGAAATTTGGCCTCTTTGACAGCTGGAATGGGAGATTTCCCGACTTGAATTTCAGGATCAGGAAAAAACTGACGGAAATTATGGAAGTGAATACACTGTGTCTTTGTAGCAGAAAAGGTGAAACCGTTTTCATCTGCCCCCTGATGGATTTATCCACGCAAAGCTGGGGCCTGCGCTGGACACTCGGGTACAGGCTTCCCGTTGCGTAGACAGCGAAATCATCCACAAACAATGAGCAGTCTGAACCCTGCTGAACTGATTTCACAATGTTGTTTTATCTTAATACTAAAGAGGGCAGGAGACAGTATGCTCCCCTGTGGAACACCCAACTCCTGCTCGTGGACATCAAGAGAGTGGTGCCAACCCGGACCTGAAACTGTCGTTCTGCCAAAAAATTTTGAATAAAAAGCGGGAAAATGACCTCGAAACCCAGATCGTGGAGATCATGAAGTATCCCCGACTTCCAGGTAGTATCGTAGGCCTTCTCCAAGTCAAAGAAAATTGCCACTGCATGCTGTCTGTTCAAAAAAACGTTCCGAAGTGTAGATTCCAGACGAATCAAAAGGTCAACAGTAGTCCGATGTTTGCGGAAACCACACTGTTCTTTCGCCAAAAGGGCCATCGGTTTCGAGTTTCCACATGACCTAGCATTGACCATTTTCTCCATCAATTTACAGACACAGCTGGTCAAGCTATGGGACGGGTAGTTTGAGGATTGAAAGATCTTTTCCAGGTTTGGGGATGGGAATAATGAGGGCTTTCCGCCAAGAGGGTGGAAAGAAACCTGTAGTCCACCATGGTTGTATACCTGTAGCAGTATGTACAGACTTCTTGCGGAAAATGTTTTTAACAGTTGATAATGAATTTCATCTATACCTGGGGAGGAATCGCTGCAAGAAGTAAGGCAGATTTCGTCGTTTAACGTGAAAGGAAGATTGTAGTCTTCCTGTTGTCGGACGAAAAGTTGCAGGGTGATTTTTCTTTTAGGGCTGGGCAGTTCCAAAAAAAATGCTCACTTGGAGCCAAAATTCAGAATTGGATTTTAACTATTTTTATCATAACACATTCAAAGTATAACCTCAGTAGTTTCAGAAATTTTTCTGCGATTTTCATCTGGGTGACTTCCCCTGACTGGCAGCCATATTGGTTGTGACCTTGTGTTCAGCTGCATTAGGTGAGTGCTGGTCCATACTGAATTATGTGTCTGTAGTTCTAATAAAAGTGGATTGGGTTTTGAAAGAAAGTTTTTTCCAATGAAGAAGATACACTGAAGTTGCTTAGAAAAAACTGCCTGTTTGTCTTAATTGCTATGTTATACATGGATTCTGAAATTAAAATTACTTCAGTGAAATGCCATGTCAGTTACATTTTTTTAACAAATGTTCCCATTCTGTACCAGTGGGTAGGGTGATTTTGTTTATATGGTTGGTTATCTTTGTACTCTTTTTAAGCTGTCCATAACAGGGTTTTGAAAACTTAAAAAATCAAGAGTTTCAGAAAAAGCATGTAACTGACGTGGCACCTACTGTAAAATGACGTGGCATGTAGCTGTTAATAACTATAAATGAACAACTGCTCTGCTCTGATCTCTTCTAAAAGTGATTTCTGTCTTTTCCATGTCTTGATTCCTTGTTAATTGTCTGAATTTACAAGCTAATTAATAGTATTTAAATAAACAAATGCCCCTTCTACAGGTCGACAGTTGATGGTTTTTTTACTTATTTGGTTGGTTGGTAGGTAGGTTGCTTTAAAGAGGCCTCATAGTGTTCGGACAATTCCATATTTCGCTCAGCCACATCTGCTGTCTTAGCAAATACCTGACTGGTGCACTAGCCCCGCCACTCAAGTCAGCCTTAACTGCATGCGGTGAATACGTGTCGTCCATACCAACGGGCCAAACTTGGCCTTCTGTTCCAAAAGTTGGTGATGGGATTTTAACATGTGCGCAAGATGTTATGCGTGCGTTTGCACGTGGAACCTTGGTTTATAGTCTCATTCGAAGGACTGGTGGGAATAGAGTCAGATCTAATGTTAACTCTGAGGGAAAAAACCCCCTACACCGAAACCCCCATTTGGAGATTCGAACCCTCATCTTTTGGATTTACGAGTCCGGCGCTCTACCAACTGAGCTATTCCAGCCCCACGGAACTTTACTAAATAGAAATAATGAAATAACTGCTCAGCCTCTATTATGATTATCAATAAGTTGTTTTAAAACAAAGAACATTACGTAAACAGTGAAAATTCACCACTTTCTGTCAACAGAGTCTGTACCAGTGCTAAAAAGAAGCATGCCAGCTAAATCAGCAGCAGAATGGATGAGGCTGCACCAACAACGGATGTGTGAAGAGAAGCGATTGACGGCAAAAGAAAGAAACAAAGAACAGCAGAAGAAATGCAGATCACAGTGGAGTGAAAACGAAAGGAAGAAGGAAAGTGTCAAGAGCACAAAAAGGAATTTCTGTTTTCGAGAAAAAGAAAAGTTTAAAAAAAAGGGTTTGAAATCACCAGTGCTCAAACAGTCCCAGCAAAGGCTTTTGGTTCCAAAGGGAGTCTTTTGGCCGAGCGATGAATAGGCAAGATTATCTCTGCCGCATAGTCCCGGAAAAAAAAAAGCTGTAGTTTGAAAACTTGCAGTGGACTTCAGCATTGAAAACATTGAACATCCAACAAAACCCAAAATCACAAAAGAAAAACATAAAGCAGTGGCTTCCTTTTTTCACAGTTTACAACATTTCATGGCAGCTGCCTGGTCGCAAAGACTATGTCACACACAGTTTTTAAAGATGGAGAAAAACAAAAGTGCAAAAAAGTAATGCTCAGCACTGTCAATGAAGCATTTCAGGAATTCAAGCGAGGAACCTGATCTGAAAAATTTGGGAAGTCACTTTTGCTGCACTGTGACCAGTTCATGTTGTTCCAATCTCAGACAAAGATCAGTGTTTGCTGCTGCAAATATCATGAGAATTTTGAGCTACTGAGTCAGGGACTGAGGGCCACGATACGTGACCTACCAAATACCAAGGCTCTCATTCCGTTTGACTGTTTGTGACCCAGATTCTGTGCAGTGTCATCTTAGCAAACTGCAAAACCTGCTGCAACATTCAAAATGTAATATCAAGCCTCTTTGGTGGGCTATGATGAAGATACCTGTTGCACCATTCTTCAGTGGGGAAAGACAGAAACAAAAAAGAAAGTTAGAAATTCAATCTCCCGAGGCAAAAGCAGAGTATTTAGTGACAGCAAAGTCTGCTTCTGAAGATACAGATTCCAACCAGCCCATGAGTGATGAACCAGGCAGCGTGATATGAGTAAAGTTGATGAATGGGTGGCCCTGACGTGGATCACGAGCCAAAACCAAGTGAAGTTGGTGAATGCTACCCCAAATGGATCATGAAGAAACATCAAGTGGTACATGTCTAAGTTTATTTCATTTCTTTCCAAAAAAACTTCAGACTTTTGTGGGCAACTCCAGGTGATGGTAAAATGTTGTTTTTTTTGTTGTTTTTTTTTGGGGGGGGGGGGGGGGGGGGGGCATTGAAAAAACCAGTTTGAGAGAACCCACCTTGCTGTGTTGAGCACCGACAATACGAAAACAAATTTGTGACTACCTGGAATTTGATTTCTCTGCAGATGAAAAGCAGCAGCTTGAAGCTTTTTTTTTTTTTTTTTCCAGACATGCAACTGGGGGATTATGTGTCTGCCTTGGCAGAAATGGCACATATGTAGACTCACTGTGAATACATGAGCAGAAAAGCTTTCAGGACAACGGTCACAATTGTCAGAGAACCTTTTGACATTGTCTTCGGAAATCCTGCTACCCAAAGACCCAAAGCTGTACTTGGGGTACATCAGCCGCATGCAGCACTACGTTTCTGTGGAGCCAGTACCAGACACCGACCAGGATCTTTTGGGGTTACCATAGAAGCTGAAAAATACTATGCTGGGGATTATGTTGACAGATTTTACATTGGAAGAGTGTTAGGCAGAACACAGAAACCTGGCTTTTTCAACATGAAATTCCTCACCACACATCCAAAGGGGAAAACTGTTCTTTTCATGGTCTAAGACTGATGACTGTGATGAAGTGTTTCATCAGAACATTTCCTTTGGACTGCTCCAACTGCAGGGATGTGGAGAATACACAATCAATCACATTGCAGACATTCAGGGAACAATTTGCAAGCTTGAAGCACACAACAAACAGCTGCCACATCAGTTTCACTTGAGTGCCACGTCAGTTACGTTTAATTTTCTGTTTGTTTGAAAATTTTACCTGAAAAGTGTTACATTTTTAAGTTCCAGTTAAAGAAGGATGTGCATATATATTATATCCAAAAAGAAACTGGAAAACTTTGCATTTCATAGCTACCAAACTGCAATTATCCCCACTAAAATGTTAGTGAGCATCGCTGCCACATCAGTTACATTTTTTAAAGTTCCCAAAAGAAGTCTTTTTTTATATTTTTCCTGCAATCACCAAGAAAGGACCAGTAAAATGCTTTGTTATACACAGGTTTGTAACAATTTTAAGTTAGTGAAGATTTTTTTTTTAGTTATAAAGTTATTACATCATTCCCAAAATTTTCTTGAATGCCACGTCAGTTACGTTGGAACTGCCCGGCTTTGTTTTTGACAAAAGTGGCTGATTTGTTAGAAGAGGAGGAATTCTTTTCCCAAAGGTTGAAGCAAGCAGATTAGCAATGCTTTCTTGTTGTTATTAAAGAGTCAGCAAACTTGAGATGGTTCAAAAGTGGGACAGGTGTTCTTCCCTTTGATTTTCTTTAATGATGTTCCACACTTTTTTCTTGGAAGTTTTCGATGTCAGCCTGGAGCAGAAGCTTCTCCAGGACCGACGTTTTACTGATTTTAAAAGTGTGTCTTGATTTAGCACGGAGTTTCTGATGGGCTCGAGCGTTGGGACCCGAAGGTCGTTGGTATACCCGACGCTGAGCCCGTTTTCGAACTTTTGAAATTTGTTGCAGTCCGATCGAACCAGGGTGTTTTTGGCATTTGAAGTTTATCGGAAAGACACTGGAATACGGCTTTAGCACATTTGATCACAGTGTTAGTCAGAGATTCAGCTGGGTCCGGACTCTGGAGAAAATCAGTGTCTGGAATTCTTTTGAAATAGTGGCTGCAAAGAGATCCAGTTTGCTTTCTTATAATTTAGATGTGGAGAGACAGAGACGTGTCCAGTTATTACGGGTTGTAAACAGGACAGGGAAATGGTCACTTCCGTGCAGATCGTCATGGACAGACCACTCATTGTCCAGGACCAGCGAGGGGTCACAAACCGACAAATCTAAACACGAAAGTGAACCTGTGGAAGAGTGGAGGTAAGTTGCAGATCCGTCGTTCAGACAAATAAATCCAAATCGAAAGGACATCCTCAATTAGCAGACCTCTGGATGACGTACTGACACTACCCAAAGAGGATTGTGACCGTTAAAGTCACCCAACAGCAAAAAGGTCGAGGAAGTTCTCCTATCAGACTGACAAGGTCCTGACGACAAACCGGGACAGAAGGAGGAAGATAAAGGGAACAGATTGTCACAGTCTTGTGGAGAGTGACTCTCGCAGCTACAGCCTGAAGGGAGGTAGACAGAGCGACAGGACTATACAACAGAGTTTTGTGTATGAGAAGGGCAACACCGCCCGACAGTCCCAAGTGGATGGTTGTGCAGGTTTTGAAAGAACATTAAAAGCCAGAAAGAGTAAAGGTCTTCTGGCTTTGAATTTGAGTTTCTGAAGAGCCACGATGGAAGGTTTTATAGATCGACACAGAAGCTGCAGCTCCTCAAAGTTGGAATTTAGTCCACGGATATTCCAATGGAATATTGTACTATTCCATGGTGCAGAGGGCGAAAAGGAGAGAGATCAGGTCATCTCCTCCTCAACGTCTGCTTCCAATGGATGTGAATTTATTTTTAGTTTCACTGGACTGTGTTGGTCTTCAGACCTGCTGGCAGACTTGCCAACAGGTGAAGAAGGTCTGGATTTGGGAGACGGTGGAGGTTTCTTCCTCATCTCCACCATCTCCACACTGGGTGGAACTCCCTTGCCCGCACGGGCACTGGACAGAGGAGTCGAGGCGGGAGTGCTGGTTTTTTAATCTGCCTAGCAGCAGATGTTGTAGACTGCTGGGCAGTCTGAGGGGTGGCGGATTTTTTGCCTCCACCAGGGGCAGTCACTTTGGGTTGGGAGGTGGTGGACCTGCTTCACCAGAGTTGACAGTTCTTCCTTGCAGTGTCTTG
Organism: Conus ventricosus; assembly: GCA_018398815.1. Taxonomy (NCBI): domain Eukaryota; kingdom Metazoa; phylum Mollusca; class Gastropoda; order Neogastropoda; family Conidae; genus Conus; species Conus ventricosus. Next base: position 10,845 of record JAFLJL010001308.1, on the reverse strand, counting down.
GAAAAGATAAATTCATCAGTCTGGCAGCAGACTGACCTAGTGGAAACTTTCTTTACGGCGAAGCATACGAAGATGCTGTTGGCGTCTGACTGCCAACAAACCTGTTTGCGGGCCTCAAAAAGGAGATTTTCTTTTCAGTTTTTACTCGTTGTATAGTGGATTCCTGAATCCAAAGAGGGCAGTTTCGGGAAGAGGAGGGATGGTCGCCACCGCAGTTAGCATAATGCGCCGGATCTTTACACAGCCCATCATGGGTTGCCTTGCAGCAAACACCGCACACCTCCTGCCCAGAACAACGGTCTCTGACATGGCCAAACCTCTGAATCTGAAGCACCTCAACGGGGACGGAACATACAGCTGAACTCTGACGTTCAGGCAACCAACTTTGATGACTGGAGGCAGCACAGGGTTGCAGAAGGTCAGAAAGAGGGTGTTGGTGGCCACTCTTTCTGCACATTTCTTTACTGTCACCTGCGCCCTCCGTCACAACCTGGGACGCCAGTTCGTTTTGATCTCTGCCTCTGAGACACTGTTAGATCTCTGCAGCGAATCACTCCTTTTGACGAATTTAACTGTTTATGGGGAGTCACCCTGATCTTCCTGTCCACTATTTTTGTTGCCCTCAACAGCTGTTCAGATTGCTTTTTTGATCGACATTGAATGAGAAACGAGCCATTCCTCAACCTTTTGACGGACTGAGGGTCACCTGCTAGACCTTGAAAGCCTTTTGTATGGCAAAAGGGCTCAGAGCTGAAAGGGGTCTTTCTGCTCCGTCCCTTCCATCACGAGCCAGGAAGCCCAGAAACCTGTCCTCTGTCTTACCTCCATGTCTGAATCACTATCAGAATTGAAATCCCTGAAATAGGGGATGCTGCCTTCCTCTTCTTTTTGGGGGGATATTTTTTGAAAAAGCCATATTATTTTATTTTGATTCATCCCTCCCTTACCCACCCACCTTGGAGTCCAACTAAGGGGCCAGGGCCAAGAAACCAATGTCTTGACCCTTCCAGGCTTCGGGAGAGACATACGACAAACAGAAACTACCAACCCTATCCCCCCTGATCATGCTCAACTCTGGGAACAGAGAGCTGAGCACTGCAGGGGTTTACTTGGCCAGCAGGGGAACTGCCTGTCTTGACCCAGCCCAAGAAGGGGAGCCGATTTAGTACACCGGGCCAAAGTGTACTCCCTGTCTAGGAGAGGTCCGAGCCAAAGTGATGTGTTGAGAGCACCGGCTCCACAAGCACTGGCCCTCTCAATCACCAGGATCTCATCCCCCTCTGACACAGGTCGCACCGCACGGCAAACGCGGCGGATCTTAAGGAGACCACAGAGAGAAAAGGAGTGTGGAAAAGAAGACTTGAAGGGGAGACGAAGATAGAAAAGGGCCAAGTAAAGGCAGAAAACAGAAAAGGAGAAAGGCGGGTTACTCTTAGTCAGGATCCTCACCCTTAGCCTATCTGACATGGGAAGCCCTACCAGGGGCATCAACTCCTTACCACGTTACGCTTAGGCCAGACAGCATCTTGGCTTTTCGGACCTAGAAGCAGTTTGAAAAAAAACAGCCTATCTCCAAGTATTGATGCCCCCGCCAGCAAAGCCTAAGGGATCACTGGACCGCGCAAGCCCTCGACCACGACAAGGTCGCAACCCCGGAGGGTACACACAAAGAAACAAATGACCAATTAATGATCATCACTCCTATCCTTTTATCAGGCGGGTCTTATCCAAAATCAACAGGGTTACACACAAAGAAACAAACTGACCAGTTAATGATCATCACTCCTATCCTTTTATCAGGCAGTCTTATCCAAAATCAACAGGTTTGCACACAAAGAAACAAACTGATCAGTTAATGATCATCACTCCTATCCTTTTATCAGGCAGTCTTATCCAAAATCAACAGGGTAACGCACAAGAAACAAACTGACCAGTTAATGATCATCACTCCTATCCTTTTATCAGGCAGTCTTATCCAAATCAACAGGGTTACACACAAAGAAAAAAACTGACCAGTTATGATCATCACTCCTATCCTTTTATCAGGCAGTCTTAACCAAAATCAACAGGGTTATACTGTCACGACCGACCCCTGGAGGTCTGCCCTGACAGGATCGGTCTAGGTGGGAGTGAAGGGAGTGACTGACCTCACACGCTCCGCAAGAGACACACAATAAAGATTACGATACAACACCCATTTATTCACACCAGCAAAATAAACATTCCAACACACACATCATGCACGACCACAATCAAGCACTCCAACGCACACAACATGTACAATCACAATCAAGCACCCCCAACACCCACAACATGCACGATTATAAATAAACATTTCACCATACGACGTACACAATCACAATTACAGCATTCCAGCACATGTAACATATACACAATTATAAAGAAACATTTCCAGCATCGATCCCTTCTAACACCCTGCCGTGCGTCCACACCCCTGCCTCTGTCGGGCCTACTGGGAGCACCCTGTCGCACTAGGTGCTCCGAACCGGGTCGGTTCTCGCAGGGAGTCGCTCAAAGCCGACGCCCTCGACTCACAAGCAGGCAGTGAAGAGTCGTTGTCCCGGGGGGGGGGGGGGGGGGGGGGGAAACGTGGCGCTGTTACTGGAGGTCCTGGACGGGGGTCAGGGCCGGCCAGTCAAGACGGCGGGCTCCTCTACCAGTCCGCGGTCCCGACCACGCGCGTGGCACCATCCAGTCCGCGGTCTCAGCCAGAACGTGGCACCATCCAGTCCGTGGTCTCAGCCAGAGCGTGGCCTCAACCAGCACGTGGCACCATCCAGTCCGTGGTCTCAGCCAGAGCGTGGTCTCAACCAGCACGTGGCACCATCCAGTTCAGACTCCGGGTGAAGCCCCGAAAAAGGGGGGGGGGGGGGGGGGGGGGGGGGAACGTAGCTGGGAGGAGAGAAGAAAGGGAAGGAAGGAGGAAGGAAGAAGGGTACTGGAACCCGCCGTCAGTACAGTCTGACCCATGCTGTCAAATCTTAACAGCCACTCGCATGATGGCGAGGGGAAGTCTATTAAACGCACACAGTAAACCATCGAATCAAGTCTTCTCACACGATGCAGGTAAAAGACTGCATTAAATCAACAGGTTATAAAACAAATATGAATTATCTTCACCCTTCTCTCACTCACGTTTAACATTTTTCCTTTCTTAGGAAATAAACCAACACAGCGACCATCGCTTATAACTGTCACCACATTTGCAAATAATAATTCAATGGCGTAATTGTCACATTTTATAGCCACATTTCAAAAACAACACAAATCTCCAACCACGCATCTAAACGACAAATCATGCGTACGCACGCTCGCGAACATAAAACTTGTTCTCTTGCACACACAAACAGACGGTGGCCGAAAGATAAGAGTCCGGCGAATGTGACAGGGCGGACGAGCGAGACCAAGCAAGTTCCAACCCTGAATCACCAGGTTCTCTCCCTTCCCCACCGACTACCGCATCACAGATGCATAAACAGGAGAAAGAATTTTTGGAAATAATTTAGAATGGCCAGGTTAAAGATTGAATTAACCAGAGAAAAGGTCTCACACAATATTTCTCTTACAATTTCGAAAACAAAAGAAAATTGCGCAAAAGAGAAGACTAAGCCGGCTAACAACAACAAACCAAAACAAACAGACCACGAAACTGATGCTTACCAGCTACCCGTGGGTGACCCCGAAGAGGCGGGTCAAACGACTCTCTCTACCTCTGTCCAGTCGAGAGGACAGAGGCGAAGATGCGGAAACAGAAGAAATGATGTCCCTCTCCTTACAGGCCGACTGCAGGAATTGAAAGTACTGACTGTACTCTCGATGATACGGTGAAGAACCAAGACCGGAGCAGGCGCTCCCAGAGACATCTTCCGCTCGAGTGAAGAGCTAACCTCCTCAGCAATGGCGGCCAACATGCCATGCTGCGTCACAGAGTGAGCATACTTCAAACTAAAAGAAATGAAGCACGTGCGACAGGTAAAAAGACAGGCGAGAGGCCGATAGACAGAAGTTCGAGAGAAAGGTACGGCCACCGTGAACCTGCAGGATGAATAGCACGGGCGGTGGATTAGAGAGAGAGAGAGAAAAGCAAAACAGAAGTTGAGCTGAACTACACCAAGGTGCAACTGCACCACAAGCCACACTAAGGGACGGATGCACGACAACAGCAACGACAATAAATAAATAAGTAATTTCCGCCACACCTGGTGGGTCGAACGTCGTAGGCCTCGTGACAAACTCGTGACAAACCCCCCTTCTAAAAGCATCTGTTTCTCGTGAGTACAGTGCTCCTTTGAACCTTGACGCATGTGCAAATTCACAACAATGGGACGAACCCAACTCTCTGTGATCGACAGAGTACGATGAATCCAATACAAACATTCCACGATAGAATCATACAGGGAAATACATAATACTACATTTATCAAACAACTAAACAAACCTTCCAACCATGAAAGTAACAATCCGAACCATTGACGATTCACTACCGTTAACATCACTGAAGGGAAAACTGTCACTACACCTAATACAGAGACCAAAAGGGATATAACCCTGGTTGAGGGGAAGTGTCCCTCTGCCCGATTTTCCAATGTGCTGACTACGGAGCTCGGCTAAGATAGTCAGCACCCGTATTACAGGAACCTTGATATGACGGAAAGTGAATGCTGACTCTGCAGTTCCATGCCTAATATGAGTCGATGAATGACTGGCCGGTCCGGTCAGGCACTGGGGGGGATGATGATCGTTTCTCCAGTACAAACTTCCGGCCGTACTTCTTTTTTGGGCACGCCAAGTGCGCGTCCAATTCTGCCTGAGAGATTCAGCAACAGTAGGGGCATCGATAGTCCTAAGTGGGACAGCCTCTGGATACGAGTCGCGTAGCCCACACTACCAAGATTGTAGCGGTGACGCGATCGGATGGTGGCTTAATGGGTCCCACAGGTCGCCCCCAAACCCTTGCTGAATGGTCCCCAACCTGTGGCACTGATCCCAGGGGAACACGCCTAAAGCGCCCTTAGGCGTTGTCCGTTGGCAGGTATCGCAACTGCGGCATACTGCCTAACCCTTTTAGTTCATCCCTGGCCAGAAGAAATCCTGCCTAACTCGCTGAGAGTCCGCTTGGAGCAAAATGACCTGCCATGGGGAATCGTGGGCTGCGGAGGACGACTCTCTCAGGCTTTTGGGGGAAAACAAGCTGTTTGGCCACACGATCTGCCTGGGTGAAAACCCTAAAAAGGATCCCCTTGTGGAGCTTGAAGCTCACCCTTGGGCGTGTCGGGCAGACTGAGCAGGACGACCTACCGTTGTCGCAGGCGTTGGACATCCAAGTCCCTGGCCTGAAGCGGACCTTTGGGAGCAGGATCGGCCCCGGCCAGAACCTCGTCAGAGATCGGCTGGAGAACGGGACGCAATTCCCGTTCCTGTTTCTTAGCTTTGGCGTGTGTGGTGACTCCCACACACGCCCGTACGGGCAGAAACCCTAGACACGGACTGACTGCGCCTCAGCAAAGGTTTACAGTATTCCCTATGAGAAGGGAATTCATAGGTTGCTCCCCCGCGATGGCCCATACTTGCCACGAAGTAGGGGGTGGAGATAGGAATAAGTACAGAAGGAGGGTGGAAGTAAAACCAGCCCCCAACCCGCAACACATTTATAACTAGGCCCCGCCGGGGGCCCCGGGGAAACCAAATTCTTATCCACAAAGATCGTTTATGCTCCCGAATCCCTGATGGTGTCGCCAGGAGGAACCAACAACAGAGAGAAACACTGGGCACTCTGAATCACCAGAAGCTGGGATGGAACCCACGTTAGCGAGGCACGAGGACGTGGGAAAGGACCAGCCCACGACTACCAGCGGCTTTAGGACAATCTTTCCTAATGTGGCCAGGACGACCACAAAGAAAACACAGTCGGGGCGCTGAAATCCCCGATAAAACTGCTGCCTTGTTCACCCACTAGCAGTTGTCGGCGCCTTATTGCTACTAAATCCTGTGGAGGGCTTCCTCTCCGTATCTGGGCGTTTACCATAAGCCTGCGAGCTTCAGCAAAACACCTCAGCGGTTGTGAATCGCAGCCGCGAAATCCTGAGGTGCTGTCTCGCCTATCGGATCCTCAACTCTGGGGACACAGTGTTGGTGAGCTGTTCAATGAGGATCAGATCCTCCAGCTCTAACTTAGCCAACTGACGCCAGTACCCTAGCGTTTTGCGCAGCCTATCACCAAACTGCACGAAGGTCTCGTCGTTATTCTTCTTCATGGACCTGAACTTCTCCTGTACGTCTTGGGGTAGGTGGAAACGCTTACGCAGAGCCAACTGCATCTCTGCATAAGACGCACCTTCGTTTTAGAGTGAGCACACACTCCCTTGCAGCACCAGATAAACCAGAAAAAAGGTGCATAGCCCTTTTGTTCCTCAGACAATTGATATGAACTAGCAACCTTGTCAAAATGCTCTAGGAACATTCAATGTCCTCACTAGGTCTGAAACTCTGGAAGCTTTAACTTTGGGCCTCTAACTCTATCACTGGGCCCGGTGATTAACCCCCTGGTTTACAGAAGGGGAGGCCGCGAAAGAAGTTGTTCCATTCCTCCCTACGCAGAGCCTCCATCTGTCTAGTTCTTCCCTACGGAGGGCAGCCTCCTCCTACGCTGATCAGCCTCTTCCTACGCTGTCCTCCTGTCTGGCAGCCTCCTCTCTACGCTGAGCCTCCTGTTGGCAGCCTCCTCCCTACGAGAGAATAGCTCTTCCTTACGCTGATCTCCTGTCTGGCAGCCTCCTCTCTACGCGAGCTCCTGTCTGGCAGCCTCCTCCCTACGAAGATAGCTCTCCTTATGCATATCTCCTGTTGTCAGTCTCCTCTCTGCGCAGAGCCTCCATCCTGTTTAGCTCTTCCTACGGAGCTTGCTCTTCCCTACGGAGAGCTTCCTGCCTAGCAGCCTCTTCCCTACGTTGGGCCTCATCCTCCCGTCGCTGTCGCTCTAGAAAACATCAGGACGGAAGTGATGTCCTGGGCGGGGTTCACCCACTCCCGACACGGGAGGATGACCCGTCTGACCCGTCCCTTGGGTCTCGACCTTCCCATAAGGAAAGTCTTCTGGGGCATGCTCCTTACGAGGGGAAGCCTGGAAAGGAGAAGGTTTCGGTCTCTGCGACCAACGAAGCCCACAATTGCTTCGCTATACTCTGACGCTTCGAGCGGAAGTGCCAGTCGGGGTCTCGACAGGAAGACCCCCCAGCGAAGAGGTAGTCAAAGTACTCACTGGACTACCTGTACAGCACCGGAATAAGTAGAAGTTACCGTGTCGAAGTACTCGGTACTAATAGTAGGGACTACAGTAACATCTTGAATACCTTCTTCTTCGACGCACGCGTCGCCACACCACCAGCGCCGGACGTCGCCATGACAACAATATCCTACGTTTTCAAATACAGGGGAAAGACAATTCCAAAAAAAAAAAATATTTTAGGGGCGTGTGTATGTGTGTGTGTGCGTGTGTGCGGGACAAAGTTCCGGACTGCTCCACTCTGGCAACACCCGCTCTACAGCACGAGCAACAGTGCGGTGGGGCTCACCGAAAAAAAAACAAAACAAAAACTATGTCGGCTGCCCCCACTTGACAACACCGCGCTCCACAGCACGAGCAACAGTGCGGTGGGGCTGGCCGGAAAAAACAAAAAAAAACAAACTGGCAGACGGAATCCGGAGAGAGGAAAAAAACAAAGGGACACTAACGTCCGATACAACCCCTGTACTCAATGACCGGTAGAGAAAAAAAAAAACAAGAACGGCTAATACAAAACAGGAATGGAAGACTGAGCGGCAACAGAAAGGCAAGACTTACGGCGTACCTGCGTGAGGTACCCGGCGGAAGGAGGTCTGGATGCGGTCGACTCCCTCGGTCTCGACTCGACCCCCAGTCACGCCAGAAGTTCCTTCAGGCCACCAAGACTCCCTACACGCTAGAGTCACCCAGCCAACCACCCACGAACAAACACGACAAACTGACTAAACATCTACAAAACAGACAAAACTGAAACAGGTACTCGCGAAACGGATGGAGAGAGACAGCCAGAGCCCTTCACATCCGGACGAGCCCCCACAATTGTCACGACCGACCCCTGGAGGTCTGCCTGACAGGATCGGTCTAGGTGGGAGTGAAGGGAGTGACTGACTCACACGCTCCGCAAGAGACCACACAATAAAGATTACGATACAACACCCCATTTATTCACACCAGCAAAATAAACATTCCAACACACACATCATGCACGACCACAATCAAGCACTCCAACGCACACAACATGTACAATCACAATCAAGACCCCAACACCCACAACATGCACGATTATAAATAAAAATTTCACCATACGATTTACACAATCACAATTACAGCATTCCAGCACATGTAACATATACACAATTAAAAAAGAAACTTTCAGCATCGATCCCTTCTAACCCCCGGCGTGCGTCCACACCCCTGCCTCTGTCGGGCCTACTGGGGCACCCTGTCGAAACTAGGTGCTCCGAACGGGTCGGTTTCGCAGGGAGTCGTCAAAGCCGACGCCCTCGACTCACAAGCAGGCAGTGGAAGAGCATGTCCCGGGGGGGGGGGGGGGGGGGGGGGGGAACGTGGCGCTGTTACTGGAGGTCCTGGACGGGGGTTCAGGGCCGGCCAGTCAAAGACGGCGGGCTCTCTCCCAGCCCGCGGTCCGACCAGCGCGTGGCACCATCCAGTCCGCGGTCTCAGCCAGAACGTGGCCCATCCAGCCCGTGGTCTCAGCCGGGAGCGTGGCCTCAACAGCAGTGGCACCACCCAGTCGTGGTCTCGCCAGAGCGTGGTCTCAACCAGACGTGGCACCACCCAGTTCAGACTCGGGTGAACCCCCCGAAAAGGGGGGGGGGGGGGGAAAGTAGCTGGGAGGAGAAGAAAGGGGGGGAAAGGAGGAAGGAAGAAGGGTACTGGAACCCCGCCGTCAGTACAGTCGCCCCATGCTGTCAAATTTAACGCCATCGCATGATGGGCGAGGGGAAGTCTATTAAACGCACACAGTAAACCATCGAATCAAGTCTTTCTACACGATGCAGGTAAAAGACTGCATTAATCAACAGGTTATAAACAAATATGAATTATCTTCACCTTCTCTCACTCTCGTTTTAACTTTTTTCCCTTTTTAGGAAAATAAACCAAACCAGCGACCATCGCTTAATAACTGTCACACATTTGCAAATAAAAATTCATGGCGTAATTGTCACTTTTTATACCCACATTTCAAAACAACACAAATCTCCAACCAGCATCTAAACGACAATCATGGTACGCACGCTCGGAACATAAACTTGTTCTCCTTGCACACACAAACAGACGGTGGCCGAAAGATAAGAGTCCGGCGAATGTGACAGGGCGGACGAGCGGGGACCAAGCAATTTCCCAACCTGAATCACCAGGTTCTCTCCCTTCCCCACCGACTACCGCATCACAGATGCATAAACAGGAGAAAGATTTTGGGGGAAAAAATTTAGAATGGCCCGGGGTTTAAAGGGTTGAAGTAACCAGAGAAAAGGTCTCAACCCAAAATTTCTCTTACAAATTTTGAAAACAAAAAAAAAATTGCGCAAAAGAGAGACTAAGCCGGCTAACAACAACAAAACCCAAAAAAAACAGACCACGAAACTGATGCTTACCAGCTACCCGGGGTGACCCGAAGAGGCGGGTCAAACGATCTCTCTACCCTCTTTTCAGTCGAGGGACAGAGGCGAAGATGCGGAAACGAAAAGAAAATGATGTCCCTCTCCTACAGGCCGACTGCAGGAATTGAAAGTACTGACTGTACTCTCGATGATACGGTGAAGAACCAAGACCGGAGCAGGCGCTCCAGAGACATCTTCCGCTCGAGTGAAGAGCTAAATCCCTCAGCAATGGCGGCCAACATGCAAAGCTGCGTCACAGAGTGAGCATACTTCAAACTAAGAAATGAAGCAGTTTCGACAGGTAAAAAGACAGGCGATGAGGCCGATAGACGAAAGTTTTGGAAAAGAAAGGTACCCGGGCCACCCCTGAACCCGCAGGTGAATTGCAGGGCGGTGGAATTAGAGAGAGAGAGGAGAAAGCAAACAGAAGTTGAGCTGAACTACACCAAGGTGCAAACTGCACCACAAGCCACACTAAGGGACGGAGCACGAAACGCAACGACAATAAATAATATAAGTTTAAATTCCCCCACCCTAGGTGGGATCGAACGTGTAGGCTCGTGACAAACTCGTGAATATACACAAAGAAAAAAAACTGACCAGTTAATGATCATCACTCCTAATCCCATCCTTTTATCAGGCAGTCTTATCCAAAATCAACAGGGTTGCACACAAAGAAAAAACTGACCAGGTAATGATCATCACTCCTATCCTTTTATCAGGCAGTCTTATCCAAAATCAACGGGTTACACACAAGAAACAAATGACCAGTTAATGATCATCATCCTATCCTTTTATAGGCAGTCTTATCCAAAATCAACAGGGTTACACACAAAGAAAAAAAATGCAGTTAATGTCATCCTCCTTCTTTTTCAGGCGTCTTATCCAAATAACGGGTTAAACAAAGAACAAACTGACATTATGTCAAACATCCCATCCTTTTATCAGGCAGTCTTATCCAAATCAACAGGGTTACACAAAAGAAACAAATGACAGTTAATGATCTCTCCTATCTATCCTTTATAGGCAGTCTTATCCAAATCAACAGGGCTACACCAAAGAACAAATGAACAGTTAATTATCATCTATCCTATCCCTTTTTTCAGGCAGTCTTATCCAAATCAACAGGGTACACAA
>JAFLJL010001307.1:17500-38767 GCA_018398815.1 Conus ventricosus | reverse complement strand
TCTGGGTTGTAACAACACTTCTAGTCTTGCTGATCTTTCTTGTTCAAGATCTTTTAGTCTTTGGGTTTTATTCTTTCTTTAATATCATGCCCTAAGGTTGGCGTCATCAGCCTCAACGAGGTTTTCTTTTTCTCTTTTTATATGCTCATCTGGTTCACCCAGTTTTTGCTAAATTGTTTGTTAATTCGCCTCTGATGCTTCTCAAAGATGATCAAGGGCCGTTTTTTTCGCATGGGTAGCGGTGGGTCGTGTATAGTTTTTAATGCTGTTTCTTCGGGAAAAACTGGTTTCTGCTTCTATTACATTTATTAATTCGCCTGCTGATTTGATTTAATTTTTTAAAGTTCCATGTTTTGTATTTGGTTAGTGTTGGGAGTCCTGTAGTGTGTTTTGAAGTTTAGCAACTGCATCCCTATCTAATTTTGGGTTTAGAAATGCCAAGGCGATTTTGTTCGCTCACACTGAGTCTTTGTTAATTGTACTCTTTTTTAAAATTTGATGGGTCTGGTTAGTTGTAAGTGAACAAGTTGTCCTTGATCGTTTTTCACAAACAAATGGTCATCTTTTCTTCAAAATCACGGGGGGGGTATAAATTCGGGAGGTTCTTGCCCTAAACTTTGGTAAAATGATCTAACCTTACTTTCTGTTAATTCACGCCGCAATGAGAGCGTGAGCGATGCTGTGTCAAAGGGATCATTTCACTCATGTCGTCTCCAGGATCAAAAACATCAAAAATCTTCTTCACCTTAAATTTCCCTGCCATGTTTTAAATAATTAACTTTTTATTTTTTTTTATAAAAAATGTCACAAGCATATGGTTAAATTCTTGCCCCGCATAGAAGACTGAAAGAGCCCTTTGGCGTGAAGGGAAAAAACGGAATATTACTGTTCCAAATAATCCATCTACTATTGATGCAGATCAAATTTTACTGTAAAATTTTCCAGACCTAGGAGCAGATGAAGTGATTGTCCCAGGCTCTGGCAACTTACTTTCAAAAAGAACTCGAATCAGCAACAGCCCCAAAACAGCAGTTGTCCAGAATCTGGGACGGGCAATCGTAAGAAAATTCTATAAAATTGAGGGGCAAAAAATATTTTCTTACAATGGCAGACATATTTTTAACCTATTCTGATTTATGGCTAACCGCGAATTGAAAGGGCTGACTTTGCGTTTAAAGGGAATAGAAAATAATGAAGCACTAAAACACAGAATAGGCGCGAAGATGCTAAAGACGGTAACAAGTATGTAGCTGTAAATTTTGCGTATGGAAATCGCTTTTCTATTCCCTTAGATTTTGAGTTGTTAAAAGCGCATGCACCATACTTTCAAGGAGCTTAAAAGACAGACTGTCATATGAACTAACTTTTAATGAATACAAACGTGTTATCAGATCATCAGACACCGAAGCAAAGTACAGCATTTCTGACTCTCGTTAGAGTTTGACGTTGTTAGCCAACCCTAATTTAGCAAGGCTGATTGAGCAACAATATCAGTCAAAATTAGCAATATATTACGAAAGAGTGATTCATCATACAACTTTATCCCAGAAGCAAGAATGAAAACTATATGGAATTTTAGTTTTAGTGCGCAGCAAGATCACTTAAAGGTATTTTTTTGCTGTGTGAAGATGAAAAAGAACCATTCAAAAGACAAAGTGAAAAGTTATTAATCCTAAATAACGAAAGTGCAATGTACAATTGAGGGGTAGTCCTAACCAAATCTACGCTAGCGGCTTAAACCTTATCAGCATTTTAAACGAAATAAGAAAATTGTTTGGGGGTGGGAGGTGTAGAAGTCCACAGTAGCCCTTGTGTCTAAAGATCTACTTCACAGTTTAGGCTCGATGATTATTTAACAACAAAATACGGTTTATGGATTGACCTAAGATCGACAGAGGATAATCAGTTGCATGGAAGTGGGAGAAAACTGTTAAAGACGGAATAAACATTCAAATTGATAAAGAAAAGATGGCGATAAACCAGTTAATGTACATTTGTTTTTAATATATGATGCGCAGTAAATTTATTAAAGATAACAGATTAAAAGATATACATTTACTAAATTATTTTTATTTAAAAAAAGCATGTCTGTTAAGTATTTCCAAATGTGCCACAGCACCAGAGTCGCCAAAAAAAGGGGATAGTAGAAACCCCTGACATAAAAACCTTCAGATTAACAAATTACACAAATGCAACAAAAACTAGAGCAAGACCTTTCAAAATTACAGCAAAACCAAAAACGAAGGTATTTGATGCTTTTTCATATGTTAATACTGGAGCATCGACTATAAGTGCTCTTTTCAGCAGGAACAAGTGTAGGCCTCTTAGCAACGGCGTAGGTGCACCGTTAGCTTTACCTCTAGGGGGTTTGTCTTTAACTCTTGGCCTGTGTTCATTAGCTGTAAGTGCTGCTAGCAAAAAATTAAAAACTAAACTCCAAAAGCACACAGCTATGGTTCAACTAATAACAGCTAAACTTAGTTCGTTAAAAATGATAATAAATAAAGCACTAGTTGACTCAAACATCACGGATGAAGAATTTAGGCGTTTACAGGCCGATTTTGATGACTATAAAAGAAAAAAGTTTGATCTTCAAAAAAGGCAAGGGCAAGTTTTTCTCAACAGCCAGACACCGAGCAGATAAAAAAGGAATGTTTTAAAAAAAGTAAACGAGACATTAAACTCTGTTCTAAAAGCTCACATTAACAACATCAAAGGGCGTTTATACTTTTAGTTTATGGTGCAAGCACAAAAAGACCGTTGATATTGATTCTGATTAAGTTTTTCTAAATTTAAATAATATATTTTGAGTTAGAAAAAAAAAACTCAACATGGCTAAGATATATAAAGGACCAGAGATTGTTTGAAGGAATGCTTAAAGGGGAGAGCATTTGTCAAAAGCTTTAAATGATATTAATCTAGAAGTCATTGATTCAGCAAACGTACAGGAAGTGTTGTTCATGCTATTTCTCAAGTTCCAGGTAAACTAACAATAGACCGCCAGTTAAAGTAATGTTAGCTGTTTTAATCGACTATATAACAATAAATGAAGAAAATCTAGAAGTCTGGGTCTCAACTAACAAAAAGACTATTCTTTCTCATAATACTTAACACCTGGTTGGGCAGACCAACTGCTTACACAGTTTGATGTGGCCGCTGAAAAAGCCAAAATGAGAGGCTCTGGTGGTCAGAGGGCGAAGTCCTAGAGATCAGATTAAAACAGGCTAAGTATGAGCGATTGTAGGGAAGTCTTACATTCGCTACCTCCAGCATTAGTCGCAAAAAGAACAGTTCTAAACATAAGAATTCAGACAAAAATGTTTTATGTGGTGTGTTCTTGCAAGGCGCATTACGTCCGCAAAAACGCAGAGAGAGTAAACTAACTATGAACCCTTTCATCAATGATCTTAACTTTAGTGGAATATCCTTTCCTGTTAGCGTGGACAAAATTGATCAGTTTGAAAAACAAAACAAACCAATAACTGTTAATGTATACACATGGTCTGAGAAAACAAATTTGGTGCCTATTAGAGTGTTCTAAAGCAGCCCAACAATTCGTGATCCAGACAAAAGCCATGTGGACTTACTCCTAATGTCTTCGCCAACAGGGTTGCCTCAACATTACACATTGATGCGCACAATGAGAGACTAATGCAGCATACTTCAAAAGATGGGCACAAACAAGAATTCTGTAGAAAATGTTTAACAAGAATTCATCCGTTCAAGCCGCGCTTTAACATATAAAACATTGTATTAGCCCCAGTTGATTTTAAGACAGAACTAATTACCCAAAAGAAGGGAGTAAAGGGTTTTTTTTAAGAACTGGAAACGGCTGCAAACGATCCATATGTTGTTTACGCAGACTTCGAGTCGCTTATGTTCCTTTGAAGGGCCACCCCACAGAAACTTCCGAAAACTGTCTTAATGAGTAATCATCAGATTGTTCATTTGCCTTCATTGTTGTCAGGGCGGATGGCGACCATTCAGAGCCGAATTATATAGAGGGCCTAATGCTGCAGAATACTTCTTCAAAAAGCATGCAGCAAGTGCGTAACGCCCGTTCTAAAATCTGAATTTATCAGAAATCAAGATGACGCCTAAAGACCAACAACAGTATGACTCAGCCACACATTTTTGGATTTGTGGTTTAGAATAATGTCTAACAGTGAGGAAGCCAATCCAACAGTAAGAGACCATGATCCACATTAGCGGAAAGTTCAGAGGAGCAGCGCACAACAACTGCAATTTTTCAACTAAAGTTTGAACCAAAGACATGGAAGCTGCCCATCTTCTTTCATTAACTTGCGAGGTTTTCGACTCTCATCTTATAATGCAAGCAGTAACCGACGCCTTCAGGGAAAATGCATTGCACAGTCATCAGAAAAGTACATGTGTTTCACTTTAAATAACATGTCTTTTTATGACTCTATGCAACACCTGATGGGATCTTAGAGTCACTGGCTATGTCCTTAAAGTCCTGGCCAATAAAGAAGAATATTTTGACCCAATCTTGTTAGAAAGGGCGTTTACCCTTATGAGTACATGAACAGTTGGCAAAGGTTGGGCGAAGATACACTTCCGCCTAAAGGCGCGTTCTTTTCTAGTCTTAGAGGAAAGGACATTAGTGATTCTGATTACCAGCATGCTCGAGAAGCATGGCGAAGTTAGAGGTGTAAAACGATGGGGGGAGAAATATTTATGATTCATACTTGATGGCTGACGTTTGTTTGTTTGGGGGACATTTTTGAAAATTACAGAAAGACCTGCATGAAACATTATAGCCTGGTCCCGCGCATTACATTCTGCGCCGGGAGAGTTGGGTGTTTCTTAAAGTTTTATGGAGTACAGATTGATTTATTGTCTGCCTGCCAATGATTCAGATGATTGAAAACGGATTGCGTGGAGGAATTAGTATGGCGTTGCATCATTACTGTAAAGCAAACAACAAATAAACCTAGATGATTATGATCCAAGTAAAAGGTCTAACTATTTTCATGTACTTAGATGCAAACAATCTGTATGGTTGGGGCTATGGCGCAATCACTTCCATTACGTAACTTTAAAATGTACACTGGTGGTATTAAAAACATTCAAGAATTTGTAGAACAAATGCATACTCTTACAGCTGATCGTAAAGGGTCTTATTCTAGAAGTTGACTTAGAATATCCTCATGAACTCCTTTACCTACTAATGACTACCCATTAGCAGCAGAAAGTTAAAAATGGCAAAAACAGAGCCGCCTAAACTTGGTGCCTAATCTTCGAGGCAAAAAAACATTATGTGTCATTACAGACTTCTACAAATTTTTTTTAAGACTGGTTTTAAAGTGAGAGCGTTCATCATATAATTGCTTTTGATCAAGAACAGTTCATGAAACCCTACATCATGAAGAACACTGATCTTTAGAAACTAAATCACAGATGCTTCAGAAAAAGACTAAAGTTGAGGTAAAGTCCCCGGCCTGAATACAAAATGATCAGACTTGCCACAGTTCAAACTCCCCATTTTTGGGGTTATTAAATCGCTTCTGATTCTCTATGAAAAAGGGGTTGTTTCTTCAGTAAACAAGAACAAAATTCCTTTTAAAGACGTCAGAGACTGATTTAGATATTCAGAGAATGTCCTCGCGGTGTTTCTTTTTTCTGTAATGGAGTGTATAACTCCTTCATAATAAATTAACTGTTTTATTTTATACTGTATAGATTGGTCTGGCCAGTTCAGGGTTAGTAACAACATCAAACCAAAAAATTCGCTAACTACTTTGTATTAGCTTCAGAATCTTCGAGACAGAACGACAGAATCGCTAGATAAAATGTCAGTTTCAAAGTAAGTGTTTTCGTTTAGTGCCCTTGTATTATGCAATATGCGTCCTTTATCAGTTCAATATCAGAGGGATGCAAATCTGGGCCAAATGCTTCGCTAACCGTCGCATCTTAACATCACCTTTGCATCCCGCATTAGCCTGTTGCTTGAGAGACGTTGGCTTTTATTCCCTTATAAACGTTCTCTTTTCGGGCCGGGGGAGTACCTAGGTCAGAAGAGAGGCAAAAATGTCTGCCTCGCTTAGTACAAAGACTTCCTAACCCTTCAGTTTCATTGCTATATGTTTAAAGATGCTCTGGCCCAATTAGAAACAACGTACAGTAGGGTCTGTCGATTTAATAAACCTAAGTTGAATGATAGTTTAGGCAGTGCCTGCATTATAACATCGCCAAGCGCCAAGACAGGGTACTTATCTATTTAAACTTGTCCAGGCTGAACTGTTTGATGGGTATTTACACTAATACAGTCCTGCCTTATACCTTTTACGCCATGGTTCCCTTCTCTTTTCTGTATGGATCGAGCATCAACCTATTGAGTTCATTTTTTATAAAACAAAAAAGAATATAAATAAAAAAGATGGATGAAGATTTGGGCCAATTGATCCTGATGTGGAAGAAGAAGAACTAGGCCCCTCTTGTCAAGAAGAGCTGAAGAAGCAGTCAGGCCCCCATTGCGTAAAAGGCCTATAGGAGAAGGTTCGTCACTCCTTAAAGCACGTCAAGAACTAGAAGAGGTAGGTTCTTCACTCCCTAAAGCCCGTCAAGAACTATGCGACAAGCGAATTCAATCATTCTATAAAAGCATAGACGGAGAGCTGCCAGAATAAAGTTGATCCTAACAATTTTTGAGAAGATGTTGGGCATTGTATTTAAGAACTGTGCCGAGACCCGCGTAAAAGTTACTTCCAACGCAAAACCCAAACAAGTTGGTTTAAAACTAAGCACATTAGGCGTAACTCCCTATGCTAAGGCTGAACAATTGAACCTTTTAGAGCTTAGAACCGTATCCGTTTACTTTTACCAGAACTTGGGGCAAGAGTTGCCAACTACCAATCGAAATACTAAACATACCTCTGCAAATTAAGTCACAGCAATGATCAATTAAAAAAAAAACAGATGAACAATAGAAGAGCAGAAGAACTAATAGCAAAATTGAAACTAGTTTTAATGAGGAACGCAGTTTAAAACAATTGAAGAGTCCCCATTGCCCATGCGTTAAATCCTGGGCTTAATGCTGCTCTGCGACAATAAGGGGTGAACTAGAAAAACAATTTGGCAAAACGTGGTGACTAGAGAGAGAGAGTACAAAAGAAAAAAATAAACTGGCTGAGCAGTAATAACAATTTAGGCGAGAAGAAAGGCGTGAATACAGCAGCAAAAATACAAGATTTTAAGTTGCTAAGGAAAGCCAGGTTAAAGTGCTTGTCTACTAACAAGCGCAAGCTAGTACATCACAAACAAGCAGAATAAGAGAAACTATAAACAGAATACTTTATGAAAACACTTACGCTAGCAAAAGAATAAGGACTCGGTTCGGAACAGGGGAGTTACAATAGTTTATAGCATATTAACAGTCCCGTTGGGTTTGCTATCTCTACACTCGTTTATGCTTTAACCGGCAGGGGCGCCAACAGGGCCAGTAGCTCCTCCAACGCCTCAGCCTGTAAAATTTGGAATTAGAAAACAATTGCATCATCCACTAGCAAACTTATTAAAGAAGTTACTGCCAAGCGCTTATGCTCTGCCTGGCATATATAGCAGTGTTGTTAGTTTGGGTTTTGGTCTACTAGAGGCAAAGGTTGATGGTTATATTGCTGACTCCTTGGACATTAGGATTGCTGGCTGCTGATAATTTTTATGAATAAAGTATGGCTAATCCATGAAAATTAAAAAATACAACGAGGGCTATCTTTTCGATGGTGTGACTTGTCAATGTGAGTTCATTAACCACAGCGTGTGCTTTCTGGACTGCTTCTGGCGTGTGGGGCTTATAACTGGGATCGCTTTCTTTCAGGGCTGGTACTTTTTTTTAAAATGTGGGCAGGCCTTGTGTTAAGCCTTGATTGGCCCTATATTTTGGTCGCTCCAGCTATGAGGATTTCTTGTTTTAATTCTGTATCATGCCAATCTGTAGTCTAAGGTCGAGGGCAGCATGTATAATCCATGGCCTACAACAAAGTCAAGGCTTTGACTAGCATGTGCAAGAACGGTCTTGATACCTTGTATGCTGCAGGCAAATCAACAGCAGAGTTATACATCATCTAATTGGCGAGAAATGTTTTCTGGCATCAAAGCCTAGTAGATTGATCCACATGCTAGACTTAGTCGTGCTTGCGCGCCTAATAGGAAAAAAACAAAAAACCCCCCCCCCAAAAAACCCCTAAAAAAAAAAAAAAAAAAAACCCCGTATGTCCTTGATGGATCTATTAAGTCTTTTGCACATCCTGGCATTGTTAGGCCTTTACTTCATCTAAGATAAATGGTGTCCAAGCATCGGGTTTTTTGTTCTATGGTTTCATAATCAACTTGTTTGTCCTGGTTGAAAAGAGTGTGGCCATGCAGTAGTCATAATTATATATTTCTCTTTTTAGCACCCCACAAATACATTGCCTAAACCTTGATTGCGGTCTAACTTTTGGTCTGAAAAATCAGTTGAAGGATTAAGTTAAATTCGTTGCAATTCGTTCATCTGCATTTGGTCCGTGGGCCCTGTTAAATAATTAAACCGTTGTCGCATGAAGGGGCACTTGTAGTTCCTATATTCGTCCCGTTCTGTAATAAAACATGAAAGTTATAGACTGAACCTTACAAAGAGTGGGTGGTTGTAAAGTTTGGCATAAAAAATGAAAAAATACCACAGTCAGTAGTTGCGCAGTAAATGGCAAATGGAACGGAGTCTGGGAAAAAAGCCATAGGGTGGGAGAACATGCTGATGCACACTGTCTCTTCTTATTGGCGGATTTAATTATGTTGTTAGTGTTGACAACCTGACGTGAAAGCCATAGAGTCGTCCACTGGCAATGGTTAGTAAACTGAATCAAAGATTTGGGGTTAAACCTCCTACATTGTAAGTGGCACTTCGTTATATGTTAAAAGTCCATTTTTAAAAATAATTTTTAAAATAGGGATAAAAAATATGTACATCTATATAACCCAACAAACAATGGCGTGGTTCTTAACGTACCCCAATTCTCAATTGGCGCAGGATTGTAAGAAATGCCCTTTAGAAAATTGGTTTTAAAGTAAAATGGATTATCATATTTGGAAAGAGTTAAGAATAACTGTGTGAGTTTAGAACGAACAAGGCAAATCTATTAAAAATAAAACATTTTAAATTTACCAGATGCTACTACAGCTTGTGTTTTTCTTTCAGAGAAGTAATGTTGCAATTTTGCATTAATTAAAAAATAATAGGCAAATCTTAAATTAACTAGTAATTTTCAGAACTTGAAGAGAAAATTTGGTACTTTTTCCTAGAAGCCTGCTCGAATTTTAGGCGTTTATGATAGTGTGAATCAATCAGTTTAAAAACACTATGCACTTAAAACGCGGTCTTTATGGAGTATGTAGGCAGCTAGACCAGCCGATTTTCCTCGTGAACTCCAATGTTGTAATGTCCATTTACAACAGTTAAAAACAAACACAAATTTGTTTAATGGCCAGCCATCTACTGTTCTACGAGGCACTGCCGTCAATTTAGGCAGGGTTTTTGCGATTATCTTTATATATATTTGTGGGAAACAGTCATTTAAAGAATAAGTGAGGGGGACCTATAAATTCAGAATATGTAAAAATAACGAATCAAATGAAAAGCCAGTTGTTTGTGTCTAATTTATTAATAGTGCGGGAAGTAGAAGAGCGTACAGTAAACCCTTAATTTTTATGTCCGTGGAGAGAAATGTAAATATGCGGGTTCAACGATCACACAAATCCCTATTTTGCACGAAACCCCCCATTTTTTTAAATTGACGATTACGTCGATTTTTAGAGGTTTTGCGTGTTAAAGTTTGGTTGTAAAACGGTGTAAATGTTGGCCAAAACTGAACATGGAAGGACGTGATTGTATGTGAAAAGGGTTTTTTCGTGCAAAATAAGGGGGTGTACTTGAACCCGCATATTTACATCTCTAAACTTCTTTGAAAGTGACGTTACACAGATTTTGCTCTAGTTCCGGGTTTTGTCACAATGCAAGGCAATGTAACATGGTTCACTCATCTGCAAAGGAATTTCCACCAAAAGGGTTGACAGATTCATCTATCGCTGACACCAGCTGAAACCTAAACCTCAGACTCATACCAATCGAACACGTAGAAGGGACAACAAATGCTTTTCAAAAACCGCCCAAACTGGGAAGAGAGGACAGCTCTGAGCCATTTACACAACAGGCCACACCTTCCATCCACTCTAAAAGACCTCGTACAGAGTTTGGAACTTGTCATCATGATCAGATGTAAAGAAGTGACCGCAGGGTCGATAAAACGACGTTCCATCTCATGTGTCTTTGTGTGTTTGTTTAGGCGTCCAAGTGGGGTGATTGCAAGCGGTAATTAGAACAAGACGATGGACAATAGTACTGCTCCTGCCCAATGAATGGTTAACACATACATTTGTAAACACAACACGCTTGTTTACGACTATTTGGTCTTTGTTAGGCTGGCAGAAATTCAAGACAATGAAATCGAAGGACTAATGACTGTTCCTGGCTTCAAACAGGTGGAACAAGGTTGACATAATACACACGAGTTAGAGGGATACAGTTACTGGTTAGAATTACAGCTTAAGATGATAAAAAAGATAAGAATGACATTCATATATTTTTAACGGAAGAGAAGAGGTGGGTGGTGCTCATGTGCGCGCGGCGCGCTGCGCGCACACGTTTTGTGGTGGTGTGTGTTGTGTTGTGTGTGTGTGTGGTGTGTGTGTGTGTGTGTGTTGTGTTTGTTGTGCTTGAGTGAAATTCATTCTCTCTCTCTGTACTCTCTCTCTCTGTCTCTCTCTCTCTCCGCTCTGTCTCTCTCTCCCCTCTTCCTCTCATCTCATCTTCTCTCTCTCTCTCTCTCTCTCCTCTTATATCTATCAAGTGTTTTGGTGGAACAGTATTTCCTTTGCATTTTCTTAGCTTCGCTGAAGGAGATAAATGTTACTATCCAACACAAAACTCTGAGGAGAAACTTACTCATTCGGATGATGGATCTCTCCTCTCTCTCTCTCGCTCTCCTCTCTCTTCCTCTCTCTCCCCCCCCTCTCTCTCTCTCTCTCTCTTCTCTCTCTGCCTCTCTCTCTCTCTCTCTCATCCCGCCCTCCCCCCCCGCTCTGTCCTCTCTTAACATCTGTGTACAGATTGACTTTGACGACGTGACAGTCCTGATATGGCCTCCTCATGGTCTGCTGGGCTGTAAACAATTTGAACTGGAGTTTGTGTGTGTGTGTGTTGTGTGTGTGTGTGTGTGGTGTGTGTGTGTGGTGTGTTGTGTGTGTGTGTGTGTGTGGGTGCGTGTGAGTGAGTGAGTTGTGGGTGAGTGTGTGTGGTGTGTGTGTGTGTGTGTGTGTGTGTGTGTGGTTGTGTGTGTTTGTGTGTGTGTGTTTGTGTTGTGTGTGTGTGTGTGTGTGTTGGTGGGTGGGGTGTTGTGTGTGTGTGTGTATGTGTGTGTGTGTGGTGTGTGTGTGGTGTGAAAAACCAGATGGGGTACAATTTTATGAAACAATGAAGCTGTATTCCATGGCTTACTGTGTTGTAACATGTCGCTCTTTCTTCTCTGGTCGACACACAGTCCCCTAGATCCACTGTTTTAAAGACTTCTGGTTTGGTCAGGATCCCTCCATCAGGTTTGAAGGAGAGAGAAGAGAGAGAGAGAGAGAGAGAGAGAGAGAGAGGAGAGAGAGAGAGAGAGAGAGAGATACACACACACACACGCGCGCGCCCCCCCCCCCGCGCGCAGCAGCGCTCGCGCTCGTGCATACGCTCATTAACCACACGCAAACAACCTCGACATGCACACACACACCACCACACACGCACACACACACACACACACACACACAACTCACACACACACACACACACACACTGAGGCAGACCAGGCGCACCACAAACAATCACTCTCTCTCAAGAGAAGAGAGAGAGACTCAAAGAACTCAAGACTCAAATTTTATTGCAAAGGCCACCGACCTATCTAGCAAGAGGTCCAAATAATGAACAAGAAGAATACAGTGAAAACAGCACACGTCGCTCACACACACAACAATCATAGCCACGCAAACACACACACGCGCGCGCGCGCGCTCTACACACTACACACACCACACACACACTCTCACACACACACACACACACACAACACACTACACACACTCACACATACACACCACTTGTGAAGAATGAAATAACGAAAGCAAAATAAAACAGAAAACATTTCCCTGTAGAAGAGGCGGAAAAAAAAAAAAACAAAACGAAAAAGCTCACATTTCCCGCGAGCAATGTTTAATTTTTTTGAGACAGTTCTATAGTTTTCTTTCTCTTTTTTCATTGCTTAAAAAATATACATGGCTACAGAGCGGGTTACATCTCTTTCTCAGTCTGCATTAAAAAGGTTATCGTGTCTGATTCATCGTTTTTGAGAATGGTGAAATTATTCTTTCTCTTAAGTCCCATGAGAAGAGGGTCAATGAAGCAAAAAATGTAATTCGTTTTCGATCGATCGCAGTAATGGACCAGTTTTCAGGTTGGGTTTGTATCTTTTGTGGACATTTAAATCGCTTACTCCCAGTCGAACCCTGACAAAAATATTTCGATATCTCGGAATAGTAATATCAGTAGATTATGTTTTGCTGTCTGCAGCAACGACGTAAACTAGCGGTAAGTAGAATACCATCGCTGTTTTGATAACTTACCATTCCAGTTCTTGTTTATAAAATCAGTCATACGTTGTTTCAATCTCAGAAAAAGTTTCCTCGCAACCCACCCCACCATTTAGCCAAACAAAAGAAAATCCTAAAATACATCTAGAACAATTTTTTATAGAAAGCACCCAATTCGTTTTGCCAAGCTAACATTTTCGATAATTTTGAGTAAATCGCATTTTATCCCATTTCGTATCTTTGTTTCGGCAGCCTTGATAGAGTAAGTGTCTGTAAACTTCAACCAGTATCGCTTGCTCTTATTGTGCTGTCTATATTCAAGGAAATCTACCCCAGCCCTCCATATGTCATTTGTGTTTGGGTATTGGGAGACACATTCCAAAAAACGTTTACCCACGCAAACAGATGAGGTAATTCATGGGTAAATGGAAACGAGACAGACCCCTGATTTCTGCTGCATACAACAACATTGCTTCACTTGAGCATCAAACAATTTTTAAAAGACAGATCGATCCGGCCCCAATCTCCTTCATCGTTTTTCCATGATCTGTACACTTTTTCCTTTAGGCTCGTCCTGAGAGTTCTTCGAATGGCAATGTCGTACGTACATTGTTTGTGTCAATGTAAATCCGAAGTATTATTGCTGTTTACTATTTTCACTTTCTTTATCCTATAAATACATTTTTCTGACTTTGGTAGAACCCGCCCTCCTAAAAACCATTTAAACTTGCGTCTTGTTCAATTCTCGTTGAGCCTCTAAAAAGGAGAAGCCCTTTCGAGATTATTTATCTGGTTTTTGAAAGCCCAACTGGAGATGTCGAGAACAAGCAATATCATCGGCAAAACAACACAAAAATATTTCCTGTAAGCCTGGTAGAAGAGCTTACTAATAATACTTAATAATGAAATACCACGATAATTTTCAGGGTTAGGTGCATCTCACTTTTTTAAACATGGACTATAACTGATCGCGACCCTCATCTGGATAAACGCCTTGATCAAACTGGTTATTAAACAATTTATAAGAAAGGGGGTTATCAAATTTCTGCTACTTCAAAACTTCACCAGTATTCATCTTTCAGCAGCTTTACCATTTTTATTTGCGAAGTGCATATTTAATTAACTTCTTTCCTTAGTTATTTCTTCATCTAAGTCTGTAACATGAATGAAATCTCTTCTTTCATCTACAGTAGCGTTGTGCCCCGGCATATATTGGTGTATGTTGCCCTAAAACCTCGGCGAAATGATCTTTCCAACTTTCTATGTTAGATGGTATTACTCTTTTTTAATCCTTGGGCTTACTTCGCTTTTAACTAACGGCCAGAATTTTGAACTATCAATTTTATTGTAACAAGAAAAACGAACAAACTGATTATAACATTTCCTTTTTTTTCGTTCTTTTAACTGATAGTCGATCGTTCTCGTAGGTAACCTTGCGCATCCTCCACTTTACGTGGTACGGGTGAAGCGGGCGTAAGCATCTAACAACCCTGACGTTTTCAGTTTTCCTGCACTCTTAGTCAATCCATTTATTCACGAAACGCTGTGCCCGCGGCCCCAAAGTGGACCGGTTCGCCGCAATGCACTGCCCCGCAGTGAGCACAGCAACACAAACTGGGCTCAGAGCGGATGTGGCACGGACCTCAATACGGTTCATTGCTTCTTCCATGCGTGCCCCCTCCGCCGAAACGAAATAGATACCATAAATAGCTGCGTTTTTTTCTGGGTCCCATTTTAATTATTCCATATTCTCTTATCTCGGTAACTGCATAGATTAACATCTGAGTGGCAACAGAAACAGTGAGTTCTATAGGCAGATGTTGCGACTCACATTGCGATTCGAAACAGGACATATTTTTACATAATGTACAAAATCACCGGAGAGACATAAAGAAATCAATGTGCTATTCCTCTCTGTGACAAAAAAGTGAAATTCCATCACCATCACCATCAACACAACCATTTAAAGGCCCAACTAAACATAGCACAAACTGAATCACTTTTCCCAAACTATTGGTACATTATCACCTGTGATTTTCTTCAAAAGTATTTTCTTCTGTGGTGCTCTTTATTCAGCAACACTCACATCTAGATACCATCACCAATTCGAATTTCAATCACCCACCATCAAATATACAACATCTTCATCCACATTTCCATCAAGACTTCATCAACTGTTCCACACCTTTGCAGGTTGCAATCAAAATCTGGTTTTTTCATAATATGGGACTCTTTAACTGGTGATTGTTTATACCATAAAAGTACATCATTTCACAACCAAAAAGCGACTTTGGATATTTTTGCATCTCAAGATATTGTCACATTTTGTTTCTATTTTTATAATAAATTTAGAATAGTTTTTTCGAATCAACATTACAGTTCCACCAGAACTCCCAACCGTCCCATTTTGACAGCTTTACGGCTGGACAATGCAACACAACAAAATCACTAAAATAACCAGCATAATCATAGAAGGCATGTAACTATTCGCAAAGAAAACAAATGTAGAAAGATGTTATATATTCAACAAAGTCAATGATCAGTGAAGTTAAAACTAACCGTTTAATCCCAGCTAGTTACTGAAAATACTTTTTTCTTGTTCAACATTTATGCTCCGATGAGGCGAGTTTCTAGTTTGTATATTACATGTACCGTATGCGAGGTCCCTTGGGCCTGTGCTCTCTTTGCGCCATTGTATCTGTATTATTTCATGATTCTTGAGTGCTCCATGGGCCTGTTATTATCTTTGTCTTGTATATTCCTATGAGCGCCTGGGCAATATCATGGCCTGTAGAGTTCCACGTGCCTGTTGTATTGGCATGTGGCCCGTGTGCGGTGAGTGTTGTTCGACATCATGTTGATATCTCCGGCCTGACCCTATTTTCCCCCACAATGTCACCGTCATTTGCACGTGTTGCACTGTTCTGGCTTTTACCCCAGTCCAAGTCGCTCAGACAGTTTGACGAGTCGACGCCCTTTCGGGGTCGATCATTGTCGTCGTCACGCACCGGGATTTCCCGCGGTTTATCCCGTGTCCAGAATCTGTGGGGTGACATCACCATCAACACAGCCTGGTTCCCCGTTGTCAACACTACCATGAAGGCCACACTGTCAGCACCAATGGCGATTCGTTATATCTGGAGGAGTAGCAACGCTGATCCCTGGAGCCAAATGTCTGCCGTGGACAAGAAACCGTCTTCCCCTCATCACGTAGCCCATCAGCTTGCCGTCGTCTTCTAGTCAGGTCCGTGCCACCCGCAGCCCGTCCTCTCTCCATGTCCTCCTGGAAGATCGGCCGTCATCAGGACGCATCACATCGCCCCAGCTCTGGAACTTAGCTATGATGGGCGGGAATGGGGGCGGGGGTTGAGTCTGCGAACATTTGCCCTCTCATTAACTCGTCTCCCAATTGTGCCAAAACATAGGGTTCAGCACATGTGTCACGGCGTCAAGCACAGTTCTCTTCCTGCCCGAGGGGGCCTCACAGTATGGCCAGTACAACTTTACATTATTTGGCTTCGGAGAATCACTCCAGTCGATCTACTACCTCCGTCTCGTATGTCAGACACAGCTGAGTAGTCCGTCGTGCTGATTTTGAGAGACGTAATAACTTCTCCACATTTGCGAACACCTGTTTGTAGAGCTAACATCACGTCCACAAATTCGGAGATTCTTTTCTTCAATACACTCCTCTGAGCGGAACTGTTAAAGTTTCGGCTTGAGATGCTTAACCTATCAGAATATTGTCCTAATTTCTGTTGCAGATTGACCTCCAGCTGACTGATGTTTATCCCGTAAATCCGTCGTCTCCTTTCCTGATTCTTCATCCATAGCAGATATTTGTGTCTTGTCCGTGAAGGCCTGGGTGTTCTCGACGAGTCGCCACTGAGTTTTCCCTGTGCAATGCAAACTGCGAAACAACCGCCAAGCACAGAGAGGTACAGTCGGACAAAATCATCGCGTATCGGGTTCGTAAACAATCCTTGGTCGCTGTACTTGTAATAGAGTTCCACTCACCAAACAGAGTTATTCAGTGAAAGGTTCGGTAGAAGGAAGGAGAACTCACAGCCATTTGCAACTAAATGTTTTTCATACTTGGCAAAGACAGCGTAGCCAGGAACAGCAGGCAAAGCCATGTAAACATCACATCGCCGACACAAACTTCCTTGCACTGTATTCCGTGCGACAGCACCGTCGTCCCTTTCTGTGATTTTAAAGTTTTTGCCAAACACACACAATGAAATTGACCAATTTTGGCTCCTTTCCAAAGACATATGTCCTCTCAATCTTTTTCACTTGAATTATTTGGCCAAATCAGTTAATTTACCCACTGAACGAAGTTCAAACCATCGCAATAGCTACGACATGTAATATACCATCCTATCTCCAATTTGAAGAGCCCAAAAACATTTGCTGCGGCCATGTTTCGACAAGTCGACGACTTGACCGAGAGAAGAGAAGAGAGAGAGAGAGAGAGAAGCGAGAGCGAGAGAGAGAAGAGAGAGAGAGAGAAGAGTGAGAGCGAGAGAGAGAGAAAGAGAGAGAAGAGCGTGTTCTTTTGCTTTCCTGACAATTTCCGTCACGCAACAACCACAACTAACATAGGAATACGGTATCGTTCCGGATACACCAGCTACGTGGAACCGACAAGGGACAGGAGTGGAAATCCTGGTGATAGCAACAATGCCAGACGAACCCCACTGGTTATGGTCATCACAACATCGTCCCACCCCTGGCACCAAGGTCCGCGCATTGTAAGGACCTCTGACGACTGGAAGCCCGACCATCTGCCACATGTCAGGTAGAGGATGCGTGTTTGACCAGGATTCAATAAGAATACAAACTGTACGACAGATATACGATTCCACCGTAAATAGCATACAGTCTGATAGTCCTGAGAGCAGACAGACGCAAAATACTTTGCTTCCTGATGCACAGACTTTAATGGACATTCCGGATACGGTGAAAACCACTGACATACATGAGACGGAACACACCCAGGACGATGATATAGATGTCATACAGACAACACCAAGAGACAATACAAGCAAGGAAAATGTACAGATGACAGTGACAACGACGCACAGAAGGTAGAGGACTTAGATGACCAAGGCGACGAGACAATCCCGCTGAACAACATGACCTCACTTGAAGACAATGCACACATCGTGGTAGATAACACGGCAGACACAGTGGAAATCATACAGGACAGTCAACAGACAGACAGCTTTCAACAACAGACTGCTAGTGACACTGGCGCCCATTTCAAACCAGGACAAGACAAAGCGGTCAGTAAGCAGACAGCTGACAATAGAAAAAACAGCTGACAAAAGGAATTATGTTTCCTCAAAATCAGCACAGGCTGGACAACATACCGCAGCACACAACGGAACCGAGAATAACCACACAGCGAAAAATGAGGTAGGGACACCAGGTACTACACGTAACACACGGTCTACTCAACAAAGAAGTCATTCATGCACAGGTAGAACTGGCAATCGACAAACTACACTTTACGAAACCACAGACAGACAGGCAAAAAAGGAAACAAATAGGGACTCGGCCCGGCCCATGTTGACAAAAGGCTGAAGTTTGTAACGTATAATATAGAAGGAATTTCACAGGTTTTCAACTCGGAACTGAAGGCTTATCTTTGCAATTTTGATTTTTGTTTACTGGTTGAAACATTTGCTACAAACTTTCCATCCTACCTTTTTCCTGATTATGATGTTTTTGTAATACCTGGGGTTCGGTTGTCTGAAGGAGTGACTGCACGTTTGTCAGGTGGTCTTGCACTACTCGTGAAGAAAGAGCTGTCAAATTATGTTGAACAAGTACATGTGGAATATGACAATATTATTGTTGTGAAAATGGCAGGGGAGCTCTTTACTTTTGATGATACTGTTCTTCTGGTTGGTGTTTATTTACCACCCAGTTCATCTGACTATTATAGAGACACAGAAATTACAAATGGTGTTACTATCTTGGAACATTGCATAATGGACCTCATTGAAACACATGGCAACTGTCCTTTCTTGATGATGGGGGACTTTAATGCACGCACTGGCGGTGAAAATGCATGTGAAAGCAGTGAAGACTTAGGTGTTAGGCTCGATGATTATTTAACAACAAATACGGTTTATGGATTGACCTAAGATCGACAGAGGATAATCAGTTGCATGGAAGTGGGAGAACTGTTAAAGACGGAATAAACATTCAAATTGATAAAAGAAAAAGATGGCGATAAACCAGTTAATGTACATTTGTTTTTAATATATGATGCGCAGCTGGATATTCAAGATAAACAGATTAAAAGATATACATTACTAAATTATTTTTTTATTTAAAAAAAAAGCATGTCTGTTAAGTATTATCCAAATGTGCCTACAGCACCAGAGTCGCCAAAAGAAGGGATAGTAGAAACCCCTGACATAAAAACCTTCAGATTAACAAACATTACACAAATGCAACAAAAACTAGAGCAAGTGTAGGCCTCTTAGCAACAGGCGTAGGTGCACCGTTAGCTTTACCTCTAGGCGGTTTGTCTTTAAGGTGTGGGGAAAATGACAATTCTGGTTGATAAAAAAAACACCTAAATATTTATACATGTTAACTACCGACATCTTAGTCTGTCCATAAAACCAAATTTCTCTTATTGATAAATGCCCACCATTTCTGAACACAACAATGTCGGACTTGTCAAGATTTACCGACAAACCAAGACTCATTGCAGTATCGTGTTAGCACATTCAGCTGATTCTGAAGACCAGTTACAGAGTCGGATATTAATATTATGTCGTCTGCAAACATAAGAATAAGTATTTCTAGTAAGTCGGGAATCAACTGAAGACCATGCTTTCCCTTATTAACGATTTCACATGCCAATTCATCAATAAAGAGTGAGAATAATACAGGACTGCAGACATCTCCTTGTTTAAGCCCTAAAGGACACATATAAGGTATCACTTAACTCACCACCTGCTCTTACTCTTGCTTTATACTACATGATACATACTAGTTATAGCGTGATACATTCTTCCACGAATACCTCTTTCTTCAGAACATTCCACAGTTTTGTGCGTACAATCGAGTCAAAGGCTTTTCTGAAGTCTATGAATGCGACATATAATTTTTTATGATACGATAATTGTTTCTGTATCATCGCAAATAAAGTGAAGACATGATCAATGGTACTGTATTTCTTTCTAAAACCCGCTTGACTTTCATTTAGGACGTTATTTTCTTCAACCCATTTATTCAGTCTTTGATTTTAAAATGTGACTATAAATTTTACCACAAACATTGAGAAGGGATATGCCTCTATAATTATCAGGAGAACCCCTATCACCTTTTTTTATGAAGTGGTTGAATTTATAGCTTCTGACCACTGGGATGGATAAATACCCGATGAGAACAGTTTGTTAAACAACATTATCAGAAAAGGTACAATGATAAGAGCTGCATTTTGAAAACTTCTCCAATTAAACGATCAGGGCCAGCTGCCTTGCCATTTTTAAGGGCACGTATAGCTGCTAAAACTTCACCCTCTGTAATGTCATTTTCAAGAGTATCTATGTCACGATTTCCATCTTCACCAATTAATGACAGTTTCTGACTGATCACAAGTATTATTTTCATTATCCTCATATGAATCAGAATGAAACACACCAGAAAAATGTCTGAACCACTCCTCTTTGCTGATCGAGCAGCCTGATGGCATGTTCGTGTTAAAAGATTTCACTTTGCTCCAGAATTCCTTGGGATTTCCTATGTTTCGTTCAGGGACTTAACAACTTTATCACGGTGAGCTTATGCTTTGTCCGTAGCAGTTCTTTGTACTCCCTACGTTTTTGATTATAGTGCTCTCTAATTGTTTGCTCCTCTTCAGATTCAGCATTGCTTCTCATATCTCTGTTTGTTCTAATTTGTCTGTTTTCTGTACTCCTCGATCTTGCTTTATCAGGCTTTGGCTTAAGGTTATACAGTTTGCGTAAATCCCGGCGGAGTTCGCGCTTTGAATCTTTACAGTCTGAGTCAAACCAAGCTGCTTTTTTATTTTTGCCAATAACAATAATTGTTTCCATACATGAACTTGCATCATGCAATGCCTCGTTTAAAGCAATTAATTGCTTCGTTAACGTCAACATCAATTAGACGTGTTGCTTTTTCTAACGTATTTTTGAATTCTTCGTCAGACACTTTGCATAAAAAATCATTTACTTTTCCCGTGTCCCATTTCAATTTTTCAATTTTAATAGGATTTGGGGCCATACCCTGTAAACCGTCATCGTCAGTATGCCCAATACAGAGTTCAACAGGCATATGCTTAGATTCAATGCGTGGTGTGACATTCAAATATGTGCATAATTTTAGTAATACATGAGAAGTTATGAAGTAATCGACAATGCTACATCCGGTTGGAGAAATATAAGTGTAATTGCCAAAAGAAGCGTCATTTTGTAGAGTACCGTTTAGTATGCACAAATCAAAGCATTTACACAAGTTAATCAATTGCTTTCCGAGGTCATTACAGACTCTGTCTTTTGATGTTCGACTGGCATCATCATCATCATCGTCACCATCAAT
>JAFLJL010001307.1:0-12500 GCA_018398815.1 Conus ventricosus | reverse complement strand
TAAACCACCCCAATCTCTTGGTAAGGTCAGTATATAACTTTCATGTTTATTACCAGTACAGACGAATACTAGCTGAACTACAAGTGCCCCTTCCAAGCGACAACGCATTTAATTCATTTAACAGCCCAATGGACAATGATGCATATGAAAGAATCTGCAACGAATTTAACATTAATCCTTCAACTGATTTTAGACAAAAGTTAGACCGCAATCATGGGTTAGGCACATTGTATTTGTGGGGTGTAAAAAGAGAATATAATTATGACTACTGGCCTGGCCACACCTCTTTTCAACCAGACAAACAAGTTCGATTAGGAACCATAGAACAAAAACACCCCGATGCTTGGACAACATTTATCTTAGATGAAAGTAAAGGCCTAACAATGCCAGGAGTGCAAAGACTTAATGACTCCATAAGGACATACGTTTGGTGTCTATTAGGAGCGCAAGCACAGACTAAGTCTAGCATAGTGGATCAATCTACAGGCTTTGATGCCAGAAAACAATTTCTAGCCATTTAGAAGATGCTATTAACTCTGCTGTTGATTTGCCTGCCAGCATACAAAGGTATCAAGACGTTCTTGCACATGCTAGGTCAAAGCTTGACTTTGTTGTAGGCCATGGATTATACATGCTGCCCTCTGACCTTAGACTACAGATTGGCATGATACAGAATTATAACAATGAAATCCTCATAGCTGGAGACGACCAAAACTTAGGCACAATCAAGGCTTAACACCAAGGCCTGCACCATCCATTTTAAAAAAAAAGTACCAGCCCTGAAGAAAGCGATCCAGTTATAAGCCCCCCACAGCCAGAAAGCAGTCCAGAAAGCACACCGCCTGTTAATGTACCTCACACTGACAGTCACACCAGCGAAAAGATAGCCCTCGTTGTATTTTTAACTTTTACTGGATTAGCCATACTTTATTTCACTAAAAATTTAATCCAGCAGCCAGCACTCCTAATGTCCACAGATGGTCAGCAATATAACCAGCAACTTTGCCTATAGTAGACAAAACCCAACTAACAACACTGCCTATTATGCCAGGCAGAGCATCAAGCGCTTTGGCAGCTAACTTCTTTAATAAGTTTGCTAGATGATGCAATTGTTTTCTAATCCAACTTTTACCAGGCTGAGGCGTTGGAGGAGCTACTGGCCCTGTTGGCGCACTGCCGGTTAAAGCATAAAACGAGTGTAGAGATAGCAAACCCAACGGCTGTTAATATGCTAACTATTGTAATCCCTGTTCCCTGAACAGAGTCCTTATTCTTTCTGCTAGCGTAGTGTTTTCATAAAGTATTCTGTTTATAGTTTCTCTTATTCTGCTTGTTTGTGATGCTAGCTGCGCTCTGTTAGTAGACAGCACTTCTAACCTGGCTTTCCTTAGCAACCTTAAATCTTGTATTTTCTGCTGTATTCTAGCCTTTTCTTCTCGCCCTAAATTGTTATTATCTGCATCAGCCAGTTTATTTTTTTTTCTTGTATCTCTCTATCTAGCTCACCAAGTTTTGCCAAATTGTTTTCTAGTTCACCCCTTATTGTCCGCAGAGCAGCATTAAGCCCCAGGATTTCACGCATGGGCAATGGGGAATCTTCAATTGTTTTTAACTGCGTCTCCTCATTAAAACTCGTTTCAATTTCTGCTATTAGTTTCTTCTGCTCTTCTAATTGATTCATCTGTTTTTTTTAATTGCATCATCTGCTTGTTGACTTAAATCTTGAAGAGGTATGTTTTGTATTTCAGATTGTGTTGGCAACTCTTGCCCCAAGTTCTGTAAAAGACTAACGGCTTCGGTTCTAAGCTCTAAAAGGTTCAATTGTTCTGCCTTAGCAATAGGGAGTTTTCGCCTAATTGTGCTTAGTTTTAAAAACTTGTTTGGGTTTTGCGTTGAAGTAACTTTTACGCGGTCTCCGGCACCAGTTCTTATATACAAATGCCCACCATCTTCCTCAAAATTGTTAGGATCAACTACTTCTGGCAGCTCTCGTCCTATGCTTTTATAGAATGATTGAATTCGCTGTCGCAATAGTTCTTGACGGGCTTTAGGGAGTGAAGAACCTACTCCTTCTAGTTCTTGACGTGCTTTAAGGAGTGAAGAACCTTCTCCTTTAGGCCTTTTACGCAATGGGCCTGCTGCTTCTTCAAGCTCTTCTTGCAATGAGGGGCCTAGTTCTTCTTCTTCACCAACAGGATCAATTGCGCCAAAATCTTCATCCATATTTTTTATTTATATTCTTTTTTGTTTTATAAAAAAATGAACTCATATGGTTGTGACCTCGATCCATACAGAAAAGAGAAGGAACCCCATGGCGTAAAAGGTATAAGGCAGACTGTAATTAGTGTAAATACCCCATCAGCCTGGACAAGTTTTAATAGTTAAGTTCCTGATCTTGGCGATGGCGATGTTATAATGCCAGGCACTGCTAAACTATCATTCAAAATAGGTATTAAATCGACAGACCCTAATGCTACTGTTGTTGCTAATTTGGGCAGAGCAATCGTTAAACATATAGCAATCAAACTGGAAGGGTAGAGAAGTCTTTGTACTAAGCGAGGCAGACATTTTTGCCCTCTATTCTGACCTATGGCTACCTAAAAAAGAAAGAAAAGAGAAAGTTTATCAGGGAATACAAAGCCCAAACGGTCTCAAGCACAGGCTTAAAGCGGAGGATGCAAAGGATGATGTTAAAGATGAGGCAGTAGCAGAAGCATTTGGCAACAGATTCTGCATCCCTCTAGATTTTGAACTGTTAAAGACGCATGTGCCATATTACCAAGGCGCACTAAAAGAAAAACTTACTTATGAACTGACATTTAATCCTAGCGATTCTGTCGTTCTGTCTGAAGATTCTGAAGCTAAATACACTGTTTGCGACATTTCTCTTGAGTTTGCTGTTGTTACTAACCCTGATCTGGCCAGAACAATCTTACCCTGTATAAAAATAAAACTGTTGATTTTTTATGAAAGAGTTATTACACTCCTTTACAGAAAAAAGAAACATGCGAGACACTCTCTGAAGAACATTAATCTAAATCAGTCTCTGAAGTCTTTAAAGGAATTTTGTTCTTGTTTACTGATGAAAAACTCCTTTTCATAGAGAACAGAAAGCGATTTATATCCAAAATTGAGGTGGTTGTTGACTGTGCAATAACTGGCATGTCCTGATCAGTTGTATTCAGGCCGCCGGCCTTTTACCTCAACTTTAGTCTTTTTCTGAAGCATTGTGGATTTAGTTTCTAAGATCAGTGTTCTTCATGATGTATGGTTTCATGAACTGTCTTGATCAAAAGCAATTTATACGATGTCTGCTCTCAACTTTTAAACTTGTATTAAATAAAATTGTAGAATATGATGTCTGTTAATGAAGACATAATGTTTTCTTGCTTGTAAGATTAGGCACAAGTTTTTAGGCGGCGCTGTTTTTGCCTTCTTTAGACTTTCTGTGCTAATGGGTAGTCATTATGTAGGTCTTGGAGTTCATGAGGATTTTCTAAGGTCAACTTCAGAATTTCAGACCTCTTTTACGATCAGCTGTAAGAGTAGGGCAGTTGTTCTACAAATTCTTGAATGTTTTTTAATACCACCTGTTCATTTTAAAGTTACCGTAATGGAAAGTGATTGCGCCATAGCCCAACCATACAGATTGTTTGCATCTATGTACATGAGATATGTTAGACCTTTACTTGGATCATAATAATCTGGATATTTTGTTGTGTGCTTTACATTAATGATGCAACGCCATACTAGTCCTCCACGCAATTCCGTTTCAATCATCTGAATCATTGGCAGGTCAGACAATAAATCAAGCGTACTCCAGTAAACTTTAAGAAAGCATTCCCAACTCATCCCGGCGCAGAAATGTTATGCGCGGGATCCAGGCCTATATTGTTTATGCAGGTCTTTCTGTATTTTTCAAAAATGTCCGCACAAACAAAACGTCAAGCCATTCAAGTATGAATCATGATAGTCTTCCCATAGTTTTACATATAACTTCTGCCCATGCTTCGCGAGCTTGCTGGTAATCAGAATCACTAATGTCCTTTCCTCTTAAGACTAGAAAAGAACGCGCCTTTTAGGCGGAAGTGTATCTTCGTCAACCTTTGCCAAACTGTTCATGTACTCATAAGGGTAAACGCCCTTTCTAACATGAGTTGGCCGTCAAATTATTCTTCGGTTATTGGGCAGGACTTTAGGGGGACATAAGCAGTGACATCTAATGATTCCCATAAGGTGTTTGATAGGAGTCATAAAAAGGAATGTTATTTATAGTGAATCACCATGTACTGTTCTGATGTTGTGCAATGCATGTTACCCTGAAGGCGGCGGTTGACCTGCTTGATGTATAAGACGAGAGTCGCTTACCTCGCAAAGTTATGGAAAATGAAGATGGGCAGCTTCCATTGTCTTTGGTTCAAACTTTAGTTGAAGATTTGCAGGGGTTGTGCGACCCTGCTCCTCATGAACTTTCCGCTAATGTGTTCTTGGGGCTTTATCGTTGTGGATTGGCTTCCTCATATGCTTAGACATTAGTATAAACCACATATCCAACAATGTGTGGCTGAGTTCATAATGATTGTTGGGCTTTAGGCGGGGTCATCTTGATTTCTGATATAATTCAGATTATTAGAACAGGCGTTACGCACTTGCTGCATGCGTTTGAAGATAAAGTATTCTGCAGCATTAGGCCCTCTCCCTATATAATTCTGGATAGAATGGTCGCTTCCGAACCTGACCAACAATGAAGGCAAATGAACAAACCGACTGATGATTACTCATTAAGGACAGTTTTCGGCAAGATGTTTCATGTGGGGGTTGGCCCCTTCATTTGGAAACAATAAGCGACTCGAAGTCTGGTTGTAAACAACATATGGGACTCGTTTGCAAGCCGTTTCCTGTTCTTAAAACCATACCTTACTGCTTCTTGTGGAGTAATTTGTTCTGTCTTACAATCAAATGGGCTTAATTCCAATGTTTTATTGGTTCATAGCGCGGCTTGAACGGATGGAATTCTTGTTAAACTATTGTCTACAGATATTATTGTTGTGCCCATCTTTTGAAGTATGCTCTGCTTTAGTCTATCATTGTGCGCTTAAATGTGTATAATGTTGAGGCAACCACCTCCTGTTATGGCGAAGACTTTAGGAGTTAAGTTCCACATGGCTTTTGTATGATCACGTATTGTGGGCGTCGTCTTTAGACACTCTAAAAATAGGCTCCAATTTTGTTTTCTAGGTCCATGTGTATACTTTAAACAGGTTTATGGTTGTTTTTGTTTTTCAAACTGATCATTTTAGTCCCCGCTAACTGGGGAGAGGATATTTCACTAAAGTTATGATCATGATTTGTAAGGTTCATAGTTAGTTTCTTCTCTCTGCGTTTTTGCGGACGTTAATGCAGTTTGCAATAACACACCACATAAAACATTTATTCGTCTGGATTTCTTTATGTTTAGAACTGTTCTTTTTGCGATAATAATGCTGGAGGTAGCGACGAAAAATGTTAGACTTGCTACATATCGGCTTTACTTAGCCTGTTTTAATATGATCTCTAGGACTTCGCCCTTGACAACCAGGACTCTCATTTTGGCTCTTCTTCAGCGGCAACATCAAACTGTCTGTAAGCAGGGTGGTCCTGCCCAACCACGGGGTTTAAGTCATTATGAGAAAGAATAGTCTGTTGTTTAGTTGTGACCCAGAGACTTCTAGATTTTTCTTCATTTTATTGTTATATTCGATTAAAACAGCTAACATTACTTTAACTGGGGGTTATTGGTAGTTTACCTGGAAACTTGGAGATATCGGCATGAACAACACTTGCCTCTGTACGTTTGCCTGAATCATATGACTTATAGATTAAATATCATTTAAAGCTTTGACAAATGCTCTCCTTAAGCATTCTGAAAACAATTCGTCTCGGTCCTTCATATATCTGTAGCCATGTTGAGTTTGCTTTTATAAACTCTAAAATTATGTATTTAAATATAAAAAAAAAACTTAATCAGATTCAAATATCAAAGGTCTTTTTGGTGCTTGCACTCCATAAACTTAAGTTATAATCGCCTTTGATGTTGTTTGGGTGGCTGTTTATGATCAGAGTTTAATGTCTCGTTTACTTTTGTTAAACATTCCTTTTGTATCTGCTCGGTGTCTGGCTGTTGAGAAAATCTTGCCCTTGCCTTTTTTGGACGAAGATCTAACCTTTTTGTCTTTTATGGTAAGCAAATTCGGCCTGTAACGCCTAAATTCTTCATCCGTGCTGTTTGAGTCAACCTAGTGCTTTATTTTTAATCAGTTTTGAATACGAACTAAGTTTTGAGCTTGGTTTTTGTTTGACCTTAGCACTGTGTGCTTTGGAGTTTTAGTTTTTACTTTTTTGATTGCTGCTCTTTCCGCTAATGAACAACAGTCAAGAGTAAAGGAACAAACCGCCCTAGAGTGTATTAAAGCACAACGGTTGTGCACCTACGCCTGTTGCTATAGAGGCATACAACTTGTTCCTGCTGATTAGAGCACTTAGATTCGAGGCTCAGTATTAACATATGGTACAGATCAGAATACTTCGTTTGGTTTTGCTGTATTTTGTAACAGGTCTTGCTCTTGTTTTGTTGCATTTGTGTAATGTTTGTTAATCTGAAGGTTTTTAGTCAGGGGTTTCATACTTATCCATTCTTTTGCGACTCTGTGTTGCGTAGGTCATTTGGATTAATACTTAACACTGACAATGCTTTTTATTTTTTTTTTTTAATTAAAAATATATTTTAGTTATGTAATATCTTTCTTTTAATCTGGTATCTTGAATATTCAGCTGCGCTTCATATATTTAAAAACAAATGTACATTAACTGGTTTTTCGCCATCTTTTTCTGTATCAATTTGAATGTTTTTTCAAGTCTTTAACAGTTTTCTCCCTCTTCCATGCAATGATTATCCCTCTGTCGTTATTTGGGCATCCATATAACCGATTTTGTTTGTTAAATAATCTTCGCTGCCTTACTCTTGTGAAGGTTGTAGTTCTGTAGGGTCACAAGGTCTACTGTTGGTCTTCTACTACCTCCCACCCACAAACATTTTTCGTATTTCGTCAAAATGCTGATAAGGTTTAAGCCCGATAGCGTAGATTTGGTTTGGACTACCCTCAATGTGTACATTGGCACTTTCTTTATTTTAGGTTATAAACTTTTCACTTTGTCTTTTGAAGGTTCTTTTTCATCTTCACACAGCATTACAAATACCTTTAAGGGATCTTGCTTCGGCACTAAACTAAAATTCCATATAGTGTCATTCTTTGACTTCTGGGATTATGTATGTATGATGATTCTACTCTTTTCGTATTATATTGCTAATTTTTGGACTGATATTGTTGCTCAATCAGCCTTGCCTAAATTAGGGTGCTACACGTCCAAACTCTAACGAGATGTCAGAAATGCTTGTACTTTGCTGCGGTGTCTGATGATCTGATAACAAGTTTGTATTCATTAAAAGTTAGTTCATATGTCAGTCTGTCTTTTAATGTCCTTGAAAAGTATGGTGCATGCGCTTTCTTTAACAACTCAAAATCTAAGGGGAATAGACTAAGCGATTTCCATTCGCAAAAATTTACAGTACATTCTTGTTACCCGTCTTTAGCAATCTTCGGCGCTATTCTGTGTTTTTAGTGCTTCATTTATTTCTCTATTCCTTGATTGAATCGCAAGGTCAGCCCTTTCATTCGCGGTTAGCCATAGATCAGAATAGGTTTTTAAACTATTATGTCGCATTGTGTTAAGAAATTTTTTTCTTGCCCCTCAATTGTTATAGAAAATTTTCTTAACGATTGCCTGTTCCCAGATTCTGGACAAACTTTCCCTGTTTGGGGATGTTGCTGTTCGAGTTCGATTTTGAAAGTAAGTTGCGCAGACGCCTGGCACATCACTTCATCTGCTCTAGGTCTGGAAATTTGGACAGTAGAATTTGATCTGCTTCAATAGTAGATGGATTATTGGAACAGTAATTTTCCGTTTATTTCCCTTCACGCCAAAGGGCTCTTTCAGGCTTCTATGCGGTGGTCAGAATTGAACATTATGCTTGTGACTATTTTTTATAATTATACAAAATAAAAAGTTAATTATTTAAAACATGCAGGGAAATTGAAGGTGAAGAAGATTATATGTTTTTGATCCTGGAGACGACTTGAGGAAAATGATCCCTTTGACTCAGCATTCGCTCAGAGCTTCTTTGCGGTCGTGATTTAACAGAAAGTTAGGTTTAGATCATGGTACCAAGTTTAGGTCAAGAACCTCCGAATTTATACCCAATGTTGATTTTGAAGTTAAAAGAGACCATTTGTTTGTTGAAAAACGAAATATGGACTACTTGTTCAGCTTACAAACCTAAACCAGACCCATCAAAGTTTTTAATAAAGAGTACAATTAGACAAAGGGGTTCTTCAGTGTGAGCCGACAAAATCGCCGTGGCATTTCTAAACCTATTTAGATATGGATGCAGTTGCTAAAACTTCCAAAACCACTTCAGAACTTCCCAACTCAGTAACAATATACAAAACATGGAACCTTAAATGATATTAAATCATTCAGCAGGCGAAATTAATAAATGTATTAGAAGCAGAAGAAACCTGTTTTTCTTGAAGAACAGCATTAAAAACTAATACACGACCCACCGCTTCCCATGCGCAGAAAATCGGCCCTTGATCATGCGTCATTGAGAAGCATTCAGAGGCGAATTAACAAACAATTTGTAGCAAAACTGGATTATGTGTGATGGTGAACAGTTGAGCATATAAACAAAGGAGGAAAAGAAAACCTCAGTTGAGGATGATGACGCCAATAGGGCATGATATTAAAGAAAGGAATACACCAAGACTAAAAGATCTTGAACAAAGGTAAAAAAGATCAGCAAGACTAGAAGTGTTGTCTACTAACCGAGACAATTACGAATCAAGTGAGCAGAATAGAGAACGATCAAATGATTGTTATATGAAATACACAACGCAAGCAGAACGAATACGAACCTTTTTTGAGGCAAGGGTACATTAGCAAGCTTTAAACGGCCTTTGGTTTTTTGCAAAAAAGTACCTGGTGATGGCTATCAGGGGCGGGGGCCAAAAAGCCCGCCTCCCCCGCCATTGCCTCCATCCCCACCTATAAATCGGGTAAAAAAAAGTTGAACATCTTGGGGGGTTTAAAAAAAAAAAAATTAGCCAGAAAAGCCGGGACGCTTACGGGTTTTTTAGGGGGGTTTGTTGCTGGCTTTTGTCTACTCAAGCAAAGTATTTGGCTTTATGGGGGCCCTTTTGGTATTGTTCTCTTAATATCGGTTATTTTTTAGAAAAATAAAGACCAAGTAACCCTGGGCCCAGTTAATCCAAAAAAAAATTTGCTGTCTTTTCATTTCATGGTATTATTTTTTTTTACTTCGTGTCTTCACGGCTTTGGGGTTTCCCCCTGGGATTTGGGTGACTTTTCTTGGGGGGGGTCATCTTGTTTGTTTTTTCTGCTTCAATAAATTTGGGCCCGATTTATTTTTTTTTTCCGACCTTGTTCATTGCCCCCCACAAGGATTTTATTATTGAGTTTTTTTA
Organism: Conus ventricosus; assembly: GCA_018398815.1. Classification (NCBI taxonomy): domain Eukaryota; kingdom Metazoa; phylum Mollusca; class Gastropoda; order Neogastropoda; family Conidae; genus Conus; species Conus ventricosus. The sequence goes on along the minus strand of JAFLJL010001307.1, from coordinate 2,919 downwards.
TTGTCCCACTGGGTTGAGGTCAAAGGCAGCATGTAAAAAACCATCCAACAGCAAGCTCTTTCGATCTTGCAAATTGTAAAAAAATTTTGGTATCTTTTATACTTGAAGGTAAATCCAACTGCAGAATTAATGGCGTCCTCTAAATTTGCTAAGTATTGTTTTTGTGCATCAAAACCAAGTAGAAGGATCAGTTTATGCTCGATCTCGTTTGTGCTTGCGAACCTAGCAAACACCAAACGCAAGTACGAACAGAGTCGTTTATTCGTTCTATTCCTGCTTTAGTTAGGCCCTTAGAAGTGTCTAAGAAAAATGTGTCCATGCTGTTTTATGCTCTTGCTCTAGGACCCGAGGTGAAACAGCTGTGCCTGAAGAGAAAGATGTGTAAGGAGGATTCCAGTCATAGTTATACTTTCTGTGCACGCCCCAAAAAAAAGGGGTGCCTAGACCATGATTAAGATCCAACTTTTGTCTAAAGTCTGTCTTGACCTTAATATTGAATTCGTTACAGATCCTTTCAAAAGCCTTCATGTCTATTCTGTTGCTGAATGGCATTAAACGGTTTGTCATTTGGTAATGGAGCTTGCAGTTCAGTCAAAATACGTCTGAAGGTGTAATAAAAATGAAATCTGTACACTGACCTCACCAAAGGATCAGGATGATTTAAGTGATCAGCATACGACACTCCACACCCACTTGATGCACAAAACACAGCAAAGTTTAACTGTTCTGATAAAACTGCATCGGATGACTAAACCACACTTTTGGGATGTAGTCGTTTTTTAATAGGAGGGTTAAGATAGCTCTTCAATGGAGCACTAACCTTTACTTGAAAGGTGTCAGACTGAGTCACAGAAATGTCAAGAGTATCAGTTGTTATATTTTTAAGATTGTAGTGTGGCCCAACAGAATATTTTGCATCAGTTATTTAAATGCACTCATTTTTATTTCGTTTAAAAAATGTTTGTAACAATAACAACTCAAGACCGTCCTTCGTTTTTAGAACATGCTATTGATAACAATTGCGGACCAGAATGGTTGTACTTCATGAAATTTTTTACAAAGTTGTATGGTTTTAATATAAGTGAATCGAAGAAGAAGAATAAGATTCAAAAAATTGATAATGCAGGAAAATTAGTTAGCCAGTTAACCATACCTGATGGTTATTACGGGTTTTGCTCACTAAAAGAAGCAATGAGTAACTTCGACATTACTCTCAAACTTAACAAGCGAATCTGAAAACAATGTTGACCTTCAAACCTGAAGAAGAAGAAGTAGGTTACTATTTTGATGGAGAGCTAGCTAAAATGTTAGGCTTTACACCTGCCAATCCAGCCGTTCATAGTTTTTAGAGTTACGCCAAACAAAACTACTTATGAAGGGGGAAAATCCGCTCGATCTTGCATTACATTCATTACTCTATGTTCATTTGGATGAGCTGAGCACTGATGAAAACTTATATGATGGAAGGCCCTCAACTGTTTTAAGAGCTCTTCCATCTGGGAAAGCTGCATATTGCGATTATGAAATTATACAATTCCTTATTTACAGTTTGAAAGATTAGTTTGTGGAGGTCGGATCATTTAATATAAAAATCGCAGACCAAAGCAGGAAAAGTCGTGAAATGTGATAACCTGCACATTGTTTTAGAAATAAAATAATACGTTGTACTAAAACATGTCGCGTGGACCAGAAGAATCGGGAGTTACATTAGCGCCTGAGAGGTGTATAACTTTAGAATTAAAAGACCTTGCAGACGTTGAGGACTTTGAACAGAACGGTGAAATAGGCGCTTTGTATGGTTTTGAGTACAGCAAAGATGGTTATTATAAACGTAAAGAGGTTGGCGACAGCAAAAAGTTTCCTAAACTAGAACAACTGCGTAATGTAGAAGCAAATAAATGCTGGCCAGTATGAATATAAAATAGTTCGAAAACCTGACAGCAAATGGCACTTAGAACCATATTTAGAATGGGACATAAAAATGAATTCATAAGCCCATTTACATTTTTTGACCGTCAAAAAGTTTCAGAAAAGCATTCAACTCAGGTTCCTTTACATGGTAAGTCTTATGCCAGAGGACAATAGTCGGAAAGAGATTGAAATAAAGCCGTATGGGGATAAACAGTACATCCTCCACAGAAAGGAATCAGTTTGAAAGATGCTTCTACAAAATTACAGTTCATTCCACAAATGAAATTAGGAGACACGTTCACAATGATGTTTGAAATTTCTGTCTTAAAAGATGAGGAGAGGAATGGGGTTGTGGGCGTTAGTGACGTCCTTTTAAAAGGAATTCTAATTAGCTGGCAAAACTTAGACGTTGAAAAACTTAAAGTTACTGTCGTCGTTCTTAACAGCGGTGGGGAGATTAAGGTCATTACAACCAGTGACAAAATCAATATTAGTCTAAATAGAAGCAATCTCAAAGAACTGACTTGGATTAATCTTACACATTTAGATCTTATAGGATTTTATTATACTGAACAAGTTTTGACAGAGAGTATGATAAACATAATAACTGGATTAGATTAAATTCTGTTATAAAAACTATGGTGCAGTTAAAACTTTATGACAAAAACGCCTCATTGTTCATTGATTTGTGGACAGACTGGTTGTGGAAAAACAATATTTGTCCTAGACCTATTACAAACAGTTTATCGCTATAATTTTGATCATATTGTCATTTTCTGTCCAACTCTTAAATGGAACAAAGCATATCATGATAGAAGGTTTATATGGACAATGATGACATATATTTGTTGATCCTAGCAATAAACTAAGGAGTGTTTAGAACACTTTTATAGACTGTTTGAAGGAACGCAGACACTATTTATTATGGAGACTGTTCGGCAGAAAGAGACATAGTTAAAAAGAAACACTTTGTCAAAACTGGCTTTAGGAACAGCATTTTGGATTTTT
>JAFLJL010001306.1:17500-20000 GCA_018398815.1 Conus ventricosus | reverse complement strand
AGAGCAATGACCTGATGAGGTGAACGGGATCCTGTATCCACCCTTCGGACCGGATCCTCGCTGGGATCCGGAACGCACTTTGAGGGATCCGTTCTTAGATCCACTTTGCTCTCGTTGCACGAAGTTCGGCGGATAACCCAACTCTTTCAAATCCGTCCAAACCATGAAAGAGTTTAGCCATGTTCTGAAAGAGTATAGCCATGTTCTGAAAGAGTTTAGCCATGTTCTGAAAGAGTTTAGCCATGTTCTGAAAGAATTTAGCCATGTTCTGAAAGAGTTTAGCCATGTTCTTTCAAATCCGTCCAAACCTGAAAGAGTTTAGCCATGTTCTGAAAGAGTTTAGCCATGTTCTGAAAGAGTTTAGCCATGTTCTTAGCCATGTTCAGAAGAGTTTAGCCATGTTCTGAAAGAGTTTAGCCATGTTCTGAAAGAGTTTAGCCATGTTCTGAAAGAGTTTAGCCATGTTCTGAAAGAGTTTAGCCATGTTCTTTCAAATCCGTCCAAACCTGAAAGAGTTTAGCCATGTTCTTTCAAATCCGTCCAAACCTGAAAGAGTTTAGCCATTTCTTTCAAATCCGTCCAAACTGAAAGAGTTTAGCCATGTTCTTTCAAATCCGTCCAAACCTGAAAGAGTTTAGCCATGTTCTTTCAAATCCGTCCAAACCTGAAAGAGTTTAGCCATGTTCTTTCAAATCCGTCCAAACCTGAAAGAGTTTAGCCATGTTCTTTCAAATCCGTCCAAACCTGAAAGAGTTTAGCCATGTTCTTTCAAATCCGTCCAAACCTGAAAGAATTTAGCCATGTTCTACGGGCGGCCGTAAAGAAGAAAGAGTCTTGTGCCGTTTGCATAGACGCCACTCCGTTTTTTACACCCATTCTCATCTTTCATAAGGTGAAGAAGCTCCGTGGTGCATTCTATGTCATGTACCACTCACCGTGAAAGATGTTCTTGCGGACAATGTGGACGTACTTGCATTGGTGTCAGACACGAACACTTCATTGCAGACCCCATGACAACCTTGTTCAGAAATGTCTTGCCTGAGTTTCTGAAAGAGATCAACATTTTTCTTTTTCTTTTTTTTTTTCATCTGGCCTGAGATTTCATGGGAGGAACGGTTTTAACGGATTCTCGCGTGGTGGTTTGAACAGGTTGTGTTTGAATGAGTTGTGTGGGCATTTCCATTTTCTTTGTATTGAAACTGACTTGACAGCTGACCTCAACCGGGTGTCAGCCCTTACGTGACCTTTGCGGTCGGCTGGCCTGTACACAACATCCTCTCTCTGATCTGAAACCAAACATTAATAATCATGTCAGAGATCTCTGGCAGAGGACTGGAATACACAGACGGATAACAAACACTTTCAGATCCGTCCACCCTAAAAGAGTTCCTCTAATCTACGTTTGGTGGTCGTAAAGAAGAAACGGTTCAAAGCCGGCTGCGCACGGCCATTCGTATTTTACCCGTGCGTACCGTTTAAAGAGTGAAGAAGCTCCGTGGTGCATTCCATGTCATGTGCCACTCACAATGAAACATGTTCTTTTGGAGTGTTGGGACTTGCATGATGTCAGACACCAACATTTTACAGCAGATTCCATAAAAACCTTGTTCAGAGATGTTCCGCCTGACGCGATCTTTGAGTTCTTGAAAGAGATTAACATTTTTCATCGGATCTGATATTTTACAGTGGAAAGATTTTAAACAAATTTTCGGATGGGTTTTTCCGATGTATTTATTAAAGAATTGTGTGAAAGAATGACATGTGAGTTGATTTTAACGTGGTGGCAGCCCTGATGTGGCCCTTTGTGGTCGGCTGGGCTATAAGCAACATTATCTTCTCTCTCTCTCTCTCTCTCTCTCTCTCTCTCTCTCTCTCTTCTCTCTCTCTCTCTCTCTCTCTCTTTCTCTATCTCTCTCTCTCTTTCTCTCTCTCTCTCTCTCTCTCTTTCTCTCTCTCTCTCTCTCTCTCTTTCTCTCTCTCTCTCTCTCTCTCTCTCTCTCTTCTCTCTCTCTCTCTCTCTCTCTCTCTCTCTCTCTCTCTCTCTTTCCAAAAGATTAGCATACTCAAGTCCAGGGCACACATCACTCATGAAACCGGCATGTACACCCTACAGGTTCAGACACTCACAGAACCCTAGCAACATCTGGAGAAAAAACAAACAAACCCTTATACCAAAGAACGCACCAAATAATATGTTCTGTGTTTTTCCATTGTAAGTCACCGGCATATGTTAGAGGTGGCATAAGCAGGGCTTGGGTTTCATGAGGGACAGTGAAGAAGGAGCGTTGGGGGGAGGGGGGGGGTGGGGAGGAGGAGGGGAGATATTGTATCTCGTGTGTACAGTTTGGGGCAGAATGCTTTGGTGTCCGTTTCGCCAGATCTGGATTTTGTAACGCAGAACCTTTTCTGTCTCTTAGAGTACTGGTCGTTCCGGAGTTCTCTCTCTCTCTCTCTCTCTCTCTCTCTCTCTCTCTCTCTCTCTCTCTCTCTCCTCTCTCTC
>JAFLJL010001306.1:7500-10000 GCA_018398815.1 Conus ventricosus | reverse complement strand
TTGAATCAGTAGTACAGTGGTGCAGTGACGTTTTCCAGTGTTTGTGTCTGGCAGTGACTGTAGTGAAGTGCCATGCCGTCGGCGGCAACAGACTTTAGATGCGTGTGTGGCTGCTTTTTGGCAGTATACATTAATTTCATGACCAAAGGGCCAAGAGCAAGCTAGAAATGCGTGTCGCCATTGTAAGACTTGCACGGAGAGGAGACGGTGTCACCTTTGGATTGCTCCTCTCCTATTTGTTCTGGGGCAGTTTGCTCCTGCGCTGTGGGGACATAGAGAGTAATCCAGGACCCAACCCTCTTCCAGGAAAGGGCAGTACACGACAGTCACGGTTGACCAGTGCAGGAGCAAGTCGCAGAGTCAGCATGGAAAACCTGGCTGATTCCCCCGCCTCTGTGACCTCCCAGCCCTGAATCTGACCCTGACTGATGTTGTGGCGACCATGAAAACGATAGGCGATCAAATGAACGCAAAGATGGATGATGTGAAGAAGGAAATCCGTGACTTGCGTGACGATAATTTGGCTATGCAAAACGAAATTAGGGCACTGAAAGAAGAGATTAGTGAGCTGAAGAAAGAAAACCAGGAACTGAAAACGTGCAACATCGATCTGATGAAGAGAGTGACTGAATGCGACAAGAAGATCGACGATTTGGAGGGGCGTTCTAAACGTAACAATCTTTCTGTTCTATGGACTTCCTCGAAGAGAAAATGAAACCAACGCCATTTCCGAAGGAATGCTCCATGACCTGATTACCGACAAGCTTGGCTTGACAGACACCATCGAGTTTGACAGGGTACATCGACTGAACGGGAAGCAGGACTCGCCAATCATCGCACGATGTACGTTCTATAAACAGAAAGTGGACATTCTGAAATCCAAACGTAATCTCGAGGACAGAATGTCTTCATCAACGAGGACTTCTCCAGAGGTGTGAGAGACACTCGACGAAGACTGACGCCCCACCTGAAGAAAGCACGACAGGAAGGAAAGAGAGTGACAATGATTTATGACTACCTGTTAATCGACGGCAAGAAGTTCTCTGTGGACAACGTGGAGAGACTGGTAGAAGCCAGATAGGTAGACGGCCGGTCCCTGCGTAACATCTCCTCCGCGGAGAATTTCAGCCAGGAGGCAACAGGTGACGTGACACCGGTATCATCGCCGGGTGTGCTTGTGAGTGACACGAAGCCCGCACGTGATTTTGTGAATGACAACGTGAACTGTGATTCTGTCGTTGAGGGGCGTGCTGTGGTTTGCCGTGTGCTGAACTGATTCGTGGAGGAGAGCCTGTTTCAGTGACTGGAAAAGACGAAACGTTGCCGAGTGATCGATTGCATAATAATGTGTTGAATTCTGTTGTTGGCAATAAAGAAAAACGCGCCGTTTCCTTTCTGCACTGGAACGTTAATGGTCTATTACCTAAACTTAATGATAGGATTTTGTTTCGTATGTTTGCTCTTTTGATTTTATATGTCTAGTAGAAACATTTCTTGAGGAATTTAATTCTAACATATTTGCTGGATTTTCAACAGTTTGTGTTCCTGCAGTAAAATTTACGACTCAGGGGAGGCGATCTGGTGGTTTAGTATGTCTGATTAGAAATGACTTTTTACCATATGTTGAACAAGTTCATATCAAATATCGAAACTGTGGTGCATTTCGTATTAAAAAGGATTTGTTTGATCTGGACAAAGATGTTCTATATATTTATTCCTATGTACCTCCTGAGGGTTCGCCGTATTATGTTTATTTCGAGACTGAAAATGGTATAGCGCTTCTGGAGGATTACATAACTGATTGTATATTGACTTATAATGACGTGTATGTGTTGTTGTGTGGAGATATGAACAGCAGAACTTCTAACATTTCACATGTTTGTCAGAGAGTAGATAATGATAATATTTTCGAGTTGCAATGTGCGAGTCATCCATTAAATGTTGGTAGATGTTCCCAGGATAAATCGTTGAATAATTATGGTAAGTTGTTGTTGAATATGTGTACTGCTGTAGATTTGTGTATACTTAATGGATTGTGTCATGGCGACCTTGAAGGTCGCTACACATACGTGTCAGAAAATGGTTGCAGTGTTAATGATTATTTTATGATGTCTTGTGAATTATTTGCGTGTTTAAGTGATTCGTGTGTGCTGAACGTGTGTGAACGTATTGAATCAGACCATTTGCCTGTTGAATTTCATGTCAATCGTGAAGATAACCCAAATACTAGTTTAGATACGAATAGCTTTATCATGGAAAAATATGTGTGGAATGATGATTATATAGGTGTATTCTGTGATAATATAACGTCAAAACATTTACAGGATAAAATGGCATTTGCAATCAGCTTAATTGATTTTGACATTAACGAAGCACTGTGTCACTTTAACATATGTATAAGGGAAGCTGGGGAATGCATGAAAAAACAAGTAAGATGTATGAAAAGTGACAGACCTAAAGACTGGTTTGATGCAGAGTGCAGAGCCTGTAAATCACATGT
>JAFLJL010001305.1:35000-36955 GCA_018398815.1 Conus ventricosus | reverse complement strand
ACGTGCTTCCCCAGTGCCCTTCAACCACCTATGATACTTTCCGCCAATTCCTTTACCCCTCTTACCTCTCCTAGATTCTTCACCCCCCCCCCCCCCTCCAACTCCTTGCTTATTGCATCCTTATCAGACTCACTGCTTTAACATAAGAAATGCATTTTATTGGGACAGATAATGATGTAACGTCTTGAACATTGCTCTCGTTCCCATCCCAGACAGCCCGCCCCACTGCCAACAAGCATCATAGCGTCTGAAGTATCGCAGACAGCCCGCCCCACTGCTAACAAGCACCACAGCGTCTGAACTATCGCAGACAGCCCGCCCCACTGCTAACAAGCACCATAGCATCTGAAGTATCGCAGACAGCCCGCCCCACTGCTAACAAGCACCATAGCGTCTGACGTTTCCCAGACAGCCTGCCCCACTGCTAACAAGCACCATAGCGTCTGAAGTATCGCACACAGCCCGCCCCACTGCTAACAAGCACCATAGCGTCTGAAGTATCGCACACAGCCCGCCCCAATGCCAACAAGCACCATAGCGTCTGAAGTATCGCAGACAGCCCGCCCCACTGCTAACAAGCACCATAGCGTCTGAAGTATCCTGGCTCTGACAGGCTCTGCACGCTGTCGAGGACACGCAACAGAAATCTGTCATCAAGAAGTGATATATTCCACATCGTTCTTGCCAAATCTTCATGTTTCATTCTCACACTCTCCTCTGTAATTGGCCTGGCTCTGCCCAACACATTTCTTCATTGTCTATTTTCTTGTCTGACCGTTGCCAGAATGCTCCTGATGTGCATTATCAGCAAATTTTGATGCGTAGTCGGACTCGTTAATTTTCAACATGCGTGGTGTCATACATTATTTGAGGAATCAGTGTGGGATTTTCCCCCGGCCCCACCCTTTGTCACATAGACAACGCTGCAATGTCTGTCATGTATTCGTATATTCTTGTAAAGATCTGTATTCACTAATACGTGTAAGACTGGTTTATTTTTTTCCTTTAACACAGATTCACTGGCCGGAGTCTAAACAATGATAAACTCATGCAAGTTCATAGAATATTCCAATGTGACCCACTTTCAATATCTTCTAATATTGTCTGCTCTGCTTTCTACACATCGCAAAAAAGTTGGATTTTGATAGAATAAAGCGAATAATTTATTATAATATGTCATCATAATTCAACATGCTATTGATCAGTCTAGTAAGAAACACATGTCACTGATCATAATTATGTTGGAGAAACATATGTCTATATTTTTATATGTAAAAAGTTGCTGGAAATGTGAAATCACACATTCACTACCTTGACGACCTAGGATATCTTCATGTAGTGGGTGGCTAGGATGGTTTAATGTTCATTGTTGTGCTGAGTTTCGTTATGATGGCATGTGTAATTGTCAAGAAAACGCCAAAATGTTCGTTCAAGTTGACTCTCTCTCTCTCTCTCTCCCCTCTCTCTCTCTCTCTCTCTCTCTCTCTCTCTCTCTCTCTCTGTATGCTATAAAGCGTTTCCTTCAGGTACCTATTCATTCATCCAACACCGTTTTATATGGAGAGATGGGCAGATACCCTTTGTATATAAGTACATTTGTGAAATGTATTAAGTACTGGTTGAAGATCTTGAAGCTACCCCAGTCCCGTTTGAGCAGGCAAGCCTATGATATGATGCTTCTAGAAATGGAAAAAGGTAAAGAAAACTGGGCTCATAAAGTAAAGAAAGTCCTTTCAGAACAGGGTTTTGGAATAGTGTGGATGACCCAGGAAGTAGGAAATGAGCAACAGTTCATTGCGGAATTTAAAGACAGGCTTATTTGTTCTTGTAAACATAATTGGCACTGAGAAATGGAAAGTAAAGAAAAATATCGCTGGTTTTTCTCATTTAAGAATGTGTTTCATTCTTAAACGTTTATCAATGTCATAATAGATAAATGGCACATAATAAATTAC
>JAFLJL010001305.1:27500-30000 GCA_018398815.1 Conus ventricosus | reverse complement strand
GTTTAAGACACAACCGGTGTACCACACTGAACTCCCCGCTGACTTTCCCGGTGCTTCATTTGATGTGTGTTTAAGACACAACCGGTGTACCACACTGAACTCCCCGCTGACTTTCCCGGTGCTTCATTTGATGTGTGTTTAAGACACAACCGGTGTACCACACTGAACTCCCCGCTGACTTTCCCGGTGCATCAATTGATGTGTGTTTAAGACACAACCGGTGTACCACACTGAACTCCTCCCCGCTGACTTTCCCAGTGCTTCATTTGATGTGTGTTTAGGACACAACCGGTGTACCACACTGAACTCCCCGCTGATTTTCCCGGTGCTTCATTTGATGTGTGTTTAAGACACAACCGGTGTACCACACTGAACTCCCCGCTGACTTTCCCAGTGCTTCATTTGATGTGTGTTTAAGACACAACCGGTGTACCACGCTGAACTCCCCGCTGACTTTCCCAGTGCTTCATTTGAAGTGTGTTTAAGACACAACCGGTGTACCACACTGAACTCCCCGCTGACTTTCCCTGTGCTTCATTTGATGTGTGTTTAAGACACAACCGGTGTACCACGCTGAACTCCCCGCTGACTTTCCCAGTGCTTCATTTGATGTGTGTTTAAGACACAACCGGTGTACCACGCTGAACTCCCCGCTGACTTTCCCAGTGCTTCATTTGATGTGTGTTTAAGACACAACCGGTGTACCATGCTGAACTCCCCGCTGACTTTCCCAGTGCTTCATTTGATGTGTGTTTAAGACACAACGGGTGTACCACGCTGAACTCCCCGCTGACTTTCCCAGTGCTTCATTTGATGTGTGTTTAAGACACAACTGGTGTACCACGCTGAACTCCCCGCTGACTTTCCCAGTGCTTCATTTGATGTGTGTTTAAGACACAACCGGTGTACCACGCTGAACTCCCCGCTGACTTTCCCAGTGCTTCATTTGATGTGTGTTTAAGACACAACCGGTGTACCACGCTGAACTCCCCGCTGACTTTCCCAGTGCTTCATTTGATGTGTGTTTAAGACACAACCGGTGTACCACGCTGAACTCCCCGCTGATTTTCCCAGTGCTTTATTTGATGTGTGTTTAAGACACAACCGGTGTACCACACTGAACTCCCCGTTGACTTTCACAGTGCTTCATTTGATGTGTGTTTAAGACACAACCGGTGTACCACGCTGAACTCCCCGCTGACTTTCCCAGTGCTTCGTTTGATGTGTGTTTAAGACACAACCGGTGTACCACACTGAACTCCCCGCTGACTTTCCCAGTGCTTCATTTGATGTGTGTTTAAGACACAACCGGTGTACCACGCTGAACTCCCCGCTGACTTTCCCAGTGCTTCATTTGATGTGTGTTTAAGACACAACTGGTGTACCACGCTGAACTCCCTCCTGACTTCCCAGTGCTTCATTTGATGTGTGTTTAAGACACAACCGGTGTACCACGCTGAACTCCCCGCTGACTTTCCCAGTGCTTCATTTGATGTGTGTTTAAGACACAACCGGTGTACCACACTGAACTCCCCGCTGACTTTCCAGTGCTTCATTTGATGTGTGTTTAAGACACAACCGGTGTACCACGCTGAACTCCCCGCTGACTTTCCCGGTGCTTCATTTGATGTGTGTTTAAGACACAACCGGTGTACCACACTGAACTCCTCCCAACTGACTTTCCCAGTGTTTCATTTGATGTGTGTTTAGGACACAACCGGTGTACCACACTGAACTCCTCCCCGCTGACTTTCCCAGTGCTTCATTTGATGTGTGTTTAGGACACAACCGGTGTACCACACTAAACTCCCCGCTGACTTTCCCGGTGCTTCATTTGATGTGTGTTTAAGACACAACCGGTGTACCACACTGAACTCCTCCCCGCTGACTTTCCCAGTACTTCATTTGATGTGTGTTTAGGACACAACCGGTGTACCACACTGAACTCCCCGCTGACTTTCCCGGTGCTTCATTTGATGTGTGTTTAGGACACAACCGGTGTACCACACTGAACTCCTCCCCGCTGACTTTCCCAGTGCTTCATTTGATGTGTGTTTAGGATACAACCGGTGTACCACACTGAACTCCTCCCCGCTGACTTTCCCAGTGCTTCATTTGATGTGTGTTTAGGACACAACCGGTGTACCACACTGAACTCCTCCCCGCTGACTTTCCCAGTGCTTCATTTGATGTGTGTTTAAGACACAACCGGTGTACCACACTGAACTCCTCCCCGCTGACTTTCTCAGTGCTTCATTTGATGTGTGTTTAAGACACAACCGGTGTACCACACTGAACTCCTCCCCGCTGACTTTCCCAGTGCTTCATTTGATGTGTGTTTAGGACACAACCGGTGTACCACACTGAACTCCTCCACGCTGACTTTCCCAGTGCTTCATTTGATGTGTGTTTAAGACACAACCGGTGTACCACACTGAACGCCTCCCCGCTGACTTTCCCAGTGCTTCATTTGATGTGTGTTTAGGACACAACCGGTGTA
>JAFLJL010001305.1:15000-17500 GCA_018398815.1 Conus ventricosus | reverse complement strand
GCTCATGATCTTCACTTCAGGGTTCATGGTAAAGAGGGCTCACTATCTTTACTTCAAGGTTCATGGTAAAGAGGCTCATTATCTTCACTTTCAGGGCTCATGGTAAAGAGGCTCATTATCTCACTTCCGGTTTTAAGGCAACCAACTAACTAATATCTAACTACTAACTGACTGACTGACTGACCAACTGACTGACTGACAAACTGACTAACAGACTAACTGACTAACTAACTGATAAATTAACCAGCATCGGTCTCTCTATCTATCTATCTGCTATCTATCTATCTATCTATCTATCATTTAATCTATCTATCTATCTATCTATCTAATACGAACAACAAACAAACGAACAAACAAACGAAGCAATATGTCCAGGCCACACATATGCCACTCTTTTTACACCCCAATGGCATTTTGAAGGACACAAAAAAGCTCTGTAGAGCTTTCAGCAATATTGTCCAGGCCACACATATGCCACTCTTTTTACACCCAATGGCATTTTGAAGGACACAAAAAGCTCTGTAGAGCTTTCAGCAATATTGTCCAGGGCCACACATATGCCACTCTTTTTACACCCAATGCATTTTGAAGGACACAAAAAGCTCTGTAGAGCTTTCGCAATATTGTCCAGGCCACACATATGCCACTCTTTTTACACCAATGGCATTTTGAAGGACACAAAAAGCTCTGTAGAGCTTTCAGGCAATATGTCCAGGCCACACATATGCCACTCTTTTTTACACCCAATGGCATTTTGAAGGACACAAAAAGCTCTGTAGAGCTTTCAGCAATATTGTCCAGGCCACACATATGCCACTCTTTTTACACCCAATGGCATTTTGAAGGACACAAAAAGCTCTGTAGAGCTTTCAGCAATATTGTCCAGTGCCACACCATATGCCACTCTTTTTACAACCCAATGGCATTTTGAAGGACACAAAAAGCTCTGTAAGCTTTCAGCAATATGTCCAGGCCACACATATGCCACCTTTTTTACAACCCCAATGGCATGTTGAAGGATACAAAAAGCTTCTGTAGAGCTTTCAGCAATATTTTCCAGGCCACACATATGCCACTCTTTTTACACCCAATGGCATTTTGAAGGACACAAAAAGCTCTGTAGAGCTTTCAGCAATATTGTCCATGCCACACATATGCCACTCTTTTTACACCCAATGGCATTTTGAAGGACACAAAAAGCTCTGGTAGAGCTTTCAGCAATATTGTCCAGGCCACACATATGCACTCTACAACCCAATGGCATTTTGAAGGATACAAAAAGCTCTGTAGAGCTTTCAGCAATATTGTCCAGGCCACACATATGCCACTCTGTTTACACCCAATGGAATGTTGAAGGATACAAAAAGCTCTGTAGAGCTTTCAAGCAATATTGTCCAGGCCACACATATGCCACTCTGTTTACACCCAATGGCATGTTGAAGGATACAAAAAGCTCTGTAGAGCTTTCAGCAATATTGTCCAGGCCACACATATGCCACTCGTTTTACAACCCAATGGCATTTTGAAGATACAAAAAGCTCTGTAGAGCTTTCAGCAATATTGTCCAGGCCACACATATGCCACTCTGTTTACAACCAATGGCACGTTGAAGGATACACAAAGCTCTGTAGAGCTTTCAGCAATATTGTCCAGGCCACACATATGCCACTCTGTTTACACCCAATGGCATGTTGAAGGATACAAAAAGCTCTGTAGAGCTTTCAGCAATATTGTCCAGGCCACACATATGCCACTCTGTTTACACCCAATGGCATTTTGAAGGATACAAAAACTCTGTAGAGCTTTCAGCAATATTGTCCAGGCCACACATATGCCACTCTGTTTACCACCCAATGGCATGTTGAAGGAACAAAAAGCTCTGTAGAGCTTTCAAATATTGTCCAGGCCACACATATGCCACTCTGGTTTACACCCAATGGCAGTTGAAGATACAAAAAGCTCTGTAGAGCTTTCAGCAATATTGTCCAGGCCACACATATGCCACTCTTTTTCACCCAATGGCATTTAGTGAAGGATACAAAAAGCTCTGTAGAGCTTTCAGCAATATTGTCCAGGCCACACATATGCCACTCTGTTTACACCCAATGGCATTTTGAAGGATACAAAAAGCTCTGTAGAGCTTTCAGCATATTGTCCAGGCCACACATATGCCACTCTGTTTACAACCACAATGGCATTTTTGAAGGATAACAAAAAGCTCTGTAGAGCTTTCAGCAATATTGTCCATGCCACACATATGCCACTCTTTTTACACCCAATGGCATTTTGAAGGATACAAAAAGCTCTGTAGAGCTTTCAGCAATATTGTCCAGGCACAACATATGCCCACTCTTTTTTACACCCAATGGCATTGTGAAGGATACAAAAAGCTCTGTAGAGCTTTCAGCAATATTGTCCAGGCCACACATATGCCACTCTTTTTACACCCAATGGCATTTTTGAAGGATACAAAAAGCTCTGTAAGCTTCAGCAATATGTC
>JAFLJL010001305.1:2500-7500 GCA_018398815.1 Conus ventricosus | reverse complement strand
CAGACGTCAATTCTATTGCTATACAGCCTCAGCCTGTATTTCCTGCTGACATACATGATCTGACAGGCAGACGTCAATTCTATTGCTATACAGCCTCAGCCTGTATTTCCTGCTGACATACATGATCTGACGGGCAGACGTCAATTCTATTGCTATACAGCCTCAGCCTGTATTTTCCTGCTGACATACATGATCTGACGGGCAGACGTCAATTCTATTGCTATACAGCCTCAGCCTGTATTTCCTGCTGACATACATGATCTGACGGGCAGACGTCAATTCTATTGCTATACAGCCTCAGCCTGTATTTCCTGCTGACATACATGATCTGACAGGCAGACGTCAATTCTATTGCTATACAGCCTCAGCCTGTATTTCCTGCTGACATACATGATCTGACAGGCAGACGTCAATTCTATTGCTATACAGCCTCAGCCTGTATTTCCTGCTGACATACATGATCTGACAGGCAGACTCAATTCTATTGCATACAGCCTCAGCCTGTATTTCCTGCTGACATACATGATCTGACAGGCAGACGTCAATTCTATTGCTAGACAGCCTCAGCCTGTATTTCCTGCTGACATACATGATCTGACAGGCAGACGTCAATTCTATGCTAGACAGCCTCAGCCTGTATTTCCTGCTGACATACATGATCTGACAGGCAGACGTCAATTCTATTGCTATACAACCTCAGCCTGTATTTCCTGCTGACATACATGATCTGACAGGCAGACGTCAATTCTATTGCTAGACAGCCTCAGCCTGTATTTCCTGCTGACATACATGATCTGACAGGCAGACGTCAATTCTATTGCTATACAGCCTCAGCCTGTATTTCCTGCTGACATACATGATCTGACAGGCAGACGTCAATTCTATTGCTATAGAGCCTCAGCCTGTATTTCCTGCTGAAATACATGATCTGACAGGCAGACGTCAATTCTATTGCTATACAGCCTCAGCCTGTATTTCCTGCTGACATACATGATCTGACAGGCAGACGTCAATTCTATTGCTAGACAGCCTCAGCCCTTATTTCCTGCTGACATACATGATCTGACAGGCAGACGTCAATTCTATTGCTATACAGCCTCAGCCTGTATTTCCTGCTGACATACATGATCTGACAGGCAGACGTCAATTCTATTGCTATACAGCCTCAGCCTGTATTTCCTGCTGACATACATGATCTGACAGGCAGACGTCAATTCTATTGCTATACAGCCTCAGCCTGTATTTCCTGCTGACAGACATGATCTGACAGGCAGACGTCAATTCTATTGCTATACAGCCTCAGCATTATTTCCTGCTGACATACATGATCTGACAGGCAGACGTCAATTCTATTGCTATACAGCCTCAGCTGTATTTCCTGCTGACATACATGATCTGACAGGCAGACGTCAATTCTATTGCTATACAGCCTCAGCTGTATTTCCTGCTGACATACATGATCTGACAGGCAGACGTCAATTCTATGCTATACAGCCTCAGCCTGTATTTCCTGCTGACATACATGATCTGACAGGCAGACGTCAATTCTATTGCTAGACAGCCTCAGCCTGTATTTCCTGCTGACATACATGATCTGACAGGCAGACGTCAATTCTATTGCTAGACAGCCTCAGCCTGTATTTCCTGCTGACATACATGATCTGACAGGCAGACGTCAATTCTATTGCTAGACAGCCTCAGCCTGTATTTCCTGCTGACATACATGATCTGACAGGCAGACGTCAATTCTATTGCTAGACAGCCTCAGCCTGTATTTCCTGCTGACATACATGATCTGACAGGCAGACGTCAATTCTATTGCTAGACAGCCTCAGCCTGTATTTCCTGCTGACATACATGATCTGACAGGCAGACGTCAATTCTATTGCTAGACAGCCTCAGCCTGTATTTCCTGCTGACATACATGATCTGACAGGCAGACGTCAATTCTATTGCTAGACAGCCTCAGCCTGTATTTCCTGCTGAAATACATGATCTGACAGGCAGACGTCAATTCTATTGCTAGACAGCCTCAGCCTGTATTTCCTGCTGACATACATGATCTGACAGGCAGACGTCAATTCTATTGCTAGACAGCCTCAGCCTGTATTTCCTGCTGACATACATGATCTGACAGGCAGACGTCAATTCTATTGCTATACAGCCTCAGCCTGTATTTCCTGCTGACAGACATGATCTGACAGGCAGACGTCAATTCTATTGCTATACAGCCTCAGCCTGTATTTCCTGCTGACAGACATGATCTGACAGGCAGACGTCAATTCTATTGCTATACAGCCTCAGCCTGTATTTCCTGCTGACATACATGATCTGACAGGCAGACGTCAATTCTATTGCTATACAGCCTCAGCCTGTATTTCCTGCTGACATACATGATCTGACAGGCAGACGTCAATTCTATTGCTATACAGCCTCAGCCTGTATTTCCTGCTGACATACATGATCTGACAGGCAGACGTCAATTCTATTGCTATACAGCCTCAGCCTGTATTTCCTACTGACATACATGATCTGACAGGCAGACGTCAATTCTATTGCTATACAGCCTCAGCCTGTATTTCCTGCTGACATATATGATCTGACAGGCAGACGTCAATTCTATTGCTATACAACCTCAGCCTGTATTTCCTGCTGACATACATGATCTGACAGGCAGACGTCAATTCTATTGCTATACAGCCTCAGCCTGTATTTCCTGCTGACATACATGATCTGACAGGCAGACGTCAATTCTATTGTTATACAGCCTCAGCCTGTATTTCCTGCTGACATACATGATCTGACGGGCAGACGTCAATTCTATTGCTATACAGCCTCAGCCTGTATTTCCTGCTGACATACATGATCTGACGGGCAGACGTCAATTCTATTGCTATACAGCCTCAGCCTGTATTTCCTGCTGACATACATGATCTGACGGGCAGACGTCAATTCTATTGCTATACAGCCTCAGCCTGTATTTCCTGCTGACATACATGATCTGACAGGCAGACGTCAATTCTATTGCTATACAGCCTCAGCCTGTATTTCCTGCTGACATACATGATCTGACAGGCAGACGTCAATTCTATGCTATACAGCCTCAGCCTGTATTTCCTGCTGACATACATGATCTGACAGGCAGACGTCAATTCTATTGCTATACAGCCTCAGCCTGTATTTCCTGCTGACATACATGATCTGACAGGCAGACGTCAATTCTATGCTAGAACAGCCTCAGCCTGTATTTCCTGCTGACATACATGATCTGACAGGCAGACGTCAATTCTAATTGCTAGACAGCCTCAGCCTGTATTTCCTGCTGACATACATGACTGACAGGCAGACGTCAATTCTATTGCTAATACAACCTCAGCCTGTATTTCCTGCTGACATACATGATCTGACAGGCAGACGTCAATTCTATTGCTAGACAGCCTCAGCCTATATTTCCTGCTGACATACATGATCTGACAGGCAGACGTCAATTCTATTGCTATACAGCCTCAGCCTGTATTTCCTGCTGACATACATGATCTGACAGGCAGACGTCAATTCTATTGCTATAGAGCCTCAGCCTGTATTTCCTGCTGAAATACATGATCTGACAGGCAGACGTCAATTCTATTGCTATACAGCCTCAGCCTGTATTTCCTGCTGACATACATGATCTGACAGGCAGACGTCAATTCTATTGCTAGACAGCCTCAGCCCTTATTTCCTGCTGACATACATGATCTGACAGGCAGACGTCAATTCTATTGCTATACAGCCTCAGCCTGTATTTCCTGCTGACATACATGATCTGACAGGCAGACGTCAATTCTATTGCTATACAGCCTCAGCCTGTATTTCCTGCTGACATACATGATCTGACAGGCAGACGTCAATTCTATTGCTATACAGCCTCAGCCTGTATTTCCTGCTGACATACATGATCTGACAGGCAGACGTCAATTCTATTGCTATACAGCCTCAGCCTGTATTTCCTACTGACATACATGATCTGACAGGCAGACGTCAATTCTATTGCTATACAGCCTCAGCCTGTATTTCCTGCTGACATATATGATCTGACAGGCAGACGTCAATTCTATTGCTATACAACCTCAGCCTGTATTTCCTGCTGACATACATGATCTGACAGGCAGACGTCAATTCTATTGCTATACAGCCTCAGCCTGTATTTCCTGCTGACATACATGATCTGACAGGCAGACGTCAATTCTATTGCTATACAGCCTCAGCCTGTAATTTCCTGCTGACATACATGATCTGACGGGCAGACGTCAATTCTATTGCTATACAGCCTCAAGCCTGTATTCCTGCTGACATACATGATCTGACGGCAGACGTCAATTCTATTGCTATACAGCCTCAGCCTGTATTTCCTGCTGACATACATGATCTGACGGGCAGACGTCAATTCTATTGCTATACAGCCTCAGCCTGTATTTCCTGCTGACATACATGATCTGACAGGCAGACGTCAATTCTATGCTATACAGCCTCAGCCTGTATTTCCTGCTGACATACATGATCTGACAGGCAGACGTCAATTCTATTGCTATACAGCCTCAGCCTGTATTTCCTGCTGACATACATGATCTGACAGGCAGACGTCAATTCTATTGCTATACAGCCTCAGCCTGTATTTCCTGCTGACATACATGATCTGACAGGCAGACGTCAATTCTATTGCTAGACAGCCTCAGCCTGTATTTCCTGCTGACATACATGATCTGACAGGCAGACGTCAATTCTATTGCTAGACAGCCTCAGCCTGTATTTCCTGCTGACATACATGATCTGACAGGCAACGTCAATTCTATTGCTATACAACCTCAGCCTGTATTTCCTGCTGACATACATGATCTGACAGGCAGACGTCAATTCTATTGCTAGACAGCCTCAGCCTGTATTTCCTGCTGACATACATGATCTGACAGGCAGACGTCAATTCTATTGCTATACAGCCTCAGCCTGTATTTTCCTGCTGA
>JAFLJL010001304.1:20000-48913 GCA_018398815.1 Conus ventricosus | reverse complement strand
AAGCAACCGCATTGATTACAATCTGGTCTATGGAAATGTCTTTTATAAACTCCATGTCTTATTTATGCACCATATTTTTAATACCCTGTTCATTAGAAATATTATTGCTCACAAATGGATCAATTGAACTTTTGTTGTGGTGGTTTGGCATGTTTTGTGTTCGGATTCTA
This sequence comes from Conus ventricosus, assembly GCA_018398815.1. Taxonomy (NCBI): domain Eukaryota; kingdom Metazoa; phylum Mollusca; class Gastropoda; order Neogastropoda; family Conidae; genus Conus; species Conus ventricosus. Next base: position 48,743 of record JAFLJL010001304.1, on the reverse strand, counting down.
TATTTAGTGGTGGAGATTGTTCGGACTTTGGTTTTTGTTGCATGTTTTATTTTTAAAACTGTAATAACCACCCCAGCAGCAGCAATGACGCCAAAAATGACAACAGTTTTAAGTTCAATATTCCATGAAGACTTGGCGCCCTTGAATTAACTTGTTCTTGTTCTGGAGCTGGCATTGAATTAACTGTGCGTTGGCGCGTTATGTTTTCATTATGAGCTATATTCTGTGATTGTAACTGTAATTTTTTTTGTTTGTTCCACTCAGCTAATTTTTTCCTGCTGCAATGCGTCCAGGATGAGGGGGCTTTTTACTGGTTATATTCTCCACCTGATTCAATGTTTTCTGATTCAATGTTTCCTGATTCAATGTTTTCTGATTCAGCGTTTCCTGGTTCTGCTGTTTTTCTGGCTCGTTCATTTTGAAGGGAAACAAAATCTATATGATTAAAAGTAATTAATCCCATGATTAATGGCGATAACAATGTTCCAAATCTGTAGTATAGATCACATCCTAGAGACTCTAATGACTTTGTTAAAACCGGATCTTGCGTTAAATCATACGTAAGATCTTGTTCAGAATCAATGGGGGCAAATCTACTGACTAGTTTAGTGTACAAACTAAAAACCCGTTTGCCCCACACTTTTCACCATTCTAGACCCCAGCTGCGCTTCATACCTGTTATGATACTTTAAAATGTCTTGCGGCGACATCTGTTGAATCTGTTCTATGCTGAATTCAGTTCCGAGGAACTGTTTTGTTTTTCCACATGCTGCCAAAGAATACAGCCTTTCCTTTTTGGGCATAATAGCTTGATCATCAACTTGGTCATTCATAAGTTCAGGAAGGTTTAGGCTGCCTTGTAGCTGTAGTAGATCATCACTGTTCATGTTTTTTATTAAATTATAATTATTTTATTTTCTAAAAATGAGCACCGAAAAAACTGTTGCTAACCTTGTATACCATTCTGCTGTTATTGGAGGGCTAAGTGTAGGATACTCAATGCTTGGTAAAAGCTTGTTAAAAATAAAACCGGCAGATCTTGGCAAACTAGACTTTGAGGATTCAGCAAAGCTGATTGCTATCATTGCAGCTTCGGTTGCCACGAAAGATTTTCTAGTCAAACAAGGAATAATTCCAGACAGTATAAATATGTAAATAAAAAATACATTTATAAAAAATGGCTTCACTCGTAATGATGATAGGTGGCGCTGTGGTGAATGCGCTTGCTTTTAGCGGAAGTAATTTCGCATTTAGTAAACTACGGGATGACGGCGAGAGAAAAAGACATAACAAAGCTATGGAGCAACTAGCAGCTGCACAAGACGCCTATGAAAAGCAGAGACTTGAGCAGTTAGATTTTATTAATGACACACTGAAAAAACAGGGGGATGCAGCTTACATATTTAAAGATGTTGATCAAGCAATAAAAAAATATTATCTAGTAACAGGAAAACCCGTCCAACTTTCCCCCCACCAAAATTCAGTGACTTTTATAAACCACCCGAAAAACAAAAGTTTGCAAAAATCGCTTTTTATTCCCTTTTGGTAGGGACCGTCGTTTTTTTGGGTTGCACATAATTTTGGGCTGAATAAAAAAGAACAAAATCAAATTTTTCGCCCCCAAAGGATTTTTGGAAGGGGGAATCACAGCAAAAACAAAAGCAAAGGCCAAGCGGCGGGATTTCGTGAAAAAAGGGGGCCCAAAGGGAATGGGTTATCTAAAAAAAGCAATTTGGAAAAATTTTTTTACCTGCCCCTAGACGAAAAACAGGGGCCACACTTTTTTAATACAACCCCCCAAACCAAACACCCAAAAAAGGACCAAATTAATTTAACCCTCTGATGGGATTGACGAAAAGATTTAATACGCACTCCCCGTCATTGACTTTGTTTTCAAAAAACCAAAGAGCGGAACCATTAACACAAAAGATGCTTCCTGTTTGCTGTTGCCATACAACTGAATACCAACGGGGCCCCCCTTCCCTTATCCCCCGCATGATTAAAGTCATGAGGGGAAAAAATTTAAAAGGGCCCAAGTAAATCAATTTTTGGGTTAAAAACAAAAGAGTTACCAAAAAGGGCTTTCCCGGGATTTTTCCCCGATCACAGGCTTTATTTTGAAAATTTTAACAAACAGTTAGTTTGAAAGATTTTTTTTCCTACCAGTACCCAGAGAGCTGATTGAAAATTTCCCCAAACCACAAAGGGGTTAGAAGATTTCCCCTTTTTTTCCCGCGCAATGAATAATAAAAAGTTTTTAAAAGGGGCCCTAAAACCAGTACAACCCAATCAAAAGAAAAACAAAAATTTTTTTGAAGGAGATTCTTAAAACCCCGGGCCAAACTTTAAACCTTTTTTGGTTTGAAAGAAAGGTTTTACCTTTTTTTTTCCCGGGGGAAAAGCAGAAGGGACACTCGATCGGGGAAAAAACAGTTTCCCAGGGGGTGGGGACCCCGAACAAATAAAAAATTTTAAAAAATGAATCCGCCCTTTGTATTATTTACAAAACTGAAAACAACAAAACAACCAGCTCCTCAAAAAACCTTTTGTAAAAAGAAGAACTGCAGAAAAATTCCGCCAGACACATTTCCCGCTTTAAAATTTAATTTTAAAAACGGTTTCTCCAGTCCCCCAAATTGCTATGAAAACTCGGATTAACAAACCCCCGTTTTTGTTTGTTCTATCTAATGATTTTTTTGTTACAACGTTGTTTGATCTCATGTAAAATTAGACCCGCATTTTAACTTTGTCAAGATGAAAAGTTTTATTGCCAAACAATGCTTTTTTGTAGTTGTCATTGATTTTTTGACTGCACAACGCTGCGAGAAAATTCCCTTTTCTTTCTTAATGTTTTTCCCTCCGGGCTCAAATACTGACATTTTTGACCTAAACCAACAAAACCCCTTGATCACCTTTCCAGATAATTCACCTTTCATTTTTCCAAAAACCCTTTTCTTTTTTAGAAATTGAATGCAAAGGCAATTTTTAGGAAAATGGGACGGTCAAAACCATCCTGCATCCCTTTTAGCTCCCTTCTAATTCCATGTTTTTATAGATGTCTTCAGTAGGGTTTACCCTATAACAAAACGTCGTATCGGGGAAAGTACTCGGGACCCCGGGTTTAACCGAGGGCTTAAAGTAGCCCTAAAGAAACCAAACCCATAAAAAGCTTGAAAATTTTCTAAAACGTAAACCCAATAAAAAGTTGGTTGTCAAATTTTGAGTTTTTTTTTAATCTTAGGGGCCAAAAAGGTAAATCAGGGAAATTTTAAAACCCAAAAACCCTAAAAAGGTTTTGAAGTCAGTTTAATTGCTTCGTTCCTTTGGTGACAATCTGACATCTTTACGCTTGTGCGGTTTTCCCCCAAGTCTTTCCAAAACAGCTGTTGTTCATCACTTGAAAAAGTCTTTTTCTGAAGCATCTGTGGTTTTTATTTTCTGAGATCAGGTTCTTAAATGTTTGTAGGGTTTTATCATGAACTGTTCTTGTTTCAAAAGCAATTATGCGATAAAACACCCGGCAATTTCAAACCAGGGTTTTAAAATAAAATTGTAAACCTGTAATGACAACAAAATTTTTTTTGCCCCGAAGATTAGGAAACAAGTTTAGGCGGCTCTTTTGGGATTCCCCCTTTAGCCCATTCTGCGAATGGGTAGCAAATTAGGGTCATGGGAGTTCATGAGGATTTTCTAAGTAAACCCTTCTAGAATGTATCCATGCTGTTAAAGGGGCCCCAAAAACTGAAAAACCCCATTTTAAAAATCCCTTTTAAATTTTAAAACGGATTGTCTTCTGGAAACTTTTTAAATTTGGGGCGTAAGGGAAGTGATTGCGAATTGCCCATCCAAAAACAAAATTTTTTGGCATCTAAATACATGAATGTTACCCCCTTTTTACTCGATCATAGTCCGCCCCAAGTTTTGGGGTTGTTTGTTTTAAACAGAAAGGAGCACCCATAAAAATTCCCCCAAACGCAACCCTTTTTCCAATCATCTGAATCTTTGGTGGGTAAGAAAATTTAAATCAATCTGTACTCCAGAAAACCCTTTAAGAAAGCGTCCCAACTCACCCCGGGGCCAGAAATGAAAATGCGCGGGATCCAGGCTAAAATTTTTCTTGCAGGTTTTTCCCTAAAATTTTTCCCCAAAAATACCGCCAAAAAAACAAAAAACGGCCCACCCAAGATGAACCCATGATAGTCTCCCATCGTTTTACCTCTAATTTTCTCCCAAGGGCATTTTTGAGCATGGGGTAATCAGTATCACTTTTTGCCCTTTTTCCCAAACTAAAAAAGAACGCGCCTTAGGTGGAAGTGTATCTTCATAAAACCCTTTTTCCCAACTGTTCATGTTACCCCAAAAGGGGTAAACACCCTTTCAAAACGAGATTTGGGTCAAAATTTTTCTTCCGTTATTGGGCGGGGATTTTAAAGGACAAGCCGTGCCTCAAAATGTTTCCCCAATCATGTGCGCATAGAGTCATAAAAAGAAAATGTTTTTAAATTTAAAAAGCACATGTACTTTTCTGATGACTGTCCCAATGCAGGACACCCTAAGGCTTCGTCCACTGCTTTCATTAAAGATGAGAGCCCGGAACCTCGCAAGTTATAAAAAAATACACAGTTTCCCAAATGTCTTTGGGTTTCAAACTTTAGTTGAAGTTTTGCATTTACTGTGCGCTGCCCCTTTCTGAATTTTCCCCCGCAATGTACCCTGGTCTTTTAACCCCCCGGGCCCGCAAAGGGCCCCCTTTTTGGTTTGGCTTCCCCACGGTTTCCCAAAACCACAAATCCAACAATGTGTGGCTGAGTCATACTTTTTTTTGGTTTCCTTCAGGTCATTTTTAAAAATTTTCAGATAATTTTAGTTTATTAAAACCCGTTTTTACCACTTGCGGGCCTCCCGTTCTTAGAAGTTTTTTCCCAGCATCGGGGCCCCTATAAAATTTTTTTTTTTCCAAAAAGGGGCGCCACCAAACCTGACAAAAATGAAACCCCAAATGAACAGATCGATGATTATCTTAAAAACGTTTTTTTCGAATTTTTTTGTGGGGGGGGGCCCCCTTCAAAAGGAAAAATTAAGCGACTCAAGTCGGGCGAAAACTACAAATGGAGAATGTTGCTTTTTTTTTTTTCCATTTCCCTTAAAACTAACTTTAGATCCGGTGGGGCGAAAATTTAATTCTGTATTTACGTCTACAAAACTTTTACAATTTTTTTATATGTTCCTCGCGGCTTGAGGGGAAAGGGAATTTTTTGTTAAACATTTTCGGCAAATTTTTGGGTTTGTGCCCTCTTTTAAAAGTATGCTCCCATTATTTTTAACCATTTTTCGAATCAATGTGTAAGGCGGCACCCCCCGGGGGGGAAAGCATAAAGTATAAGTCAACATGTTTTTGCCCTGGCTCGCCAATCGTTGGACTGTTTTTGGACACTTTAATCGGCTGAAGATTTTTTTCCTCCCCCAGTGTAGATATTTACAGTTTTTGGTTTGTTTTGCTCTAAAACCCTGATAAATTTGGGCCCACCCCAACGGGAAAAAGGAAAACCCCACTAAAGAAGATCTTTAAAAATGTAAGGGAGATATTTTAAAAACTCTTTTCTGCGTTTTTCCCAAAATAAATGCAGCCTCCCAAGAAAAAACCCCACAAAACTTTGTGGGTCTGTTTTCTTTAGTTTAGAACGGCTCTTTTCGCCCCAACTCTCGAGGTAGGGGGAAATTTGTAAGACCTCCCAAAAAAGGGCGCATCCCTTAGACTGTTTTAATTGATCCAAAGATTTCGCCCCCCGGGCCCCACCAAGCCTCTCTTTTTTGGTTTTCATCAGGGGCAGCGTCAAACTGTGTAAGCATTCGTCTCCCCAACCGGGTTTTTAAGTCATTACGAAAAAATAGTCGCTGTTTAGTCGAGCCCCCAGACTTTTTAGTTTTTCTTCTTTTTTTTGTTACATATCGTTTTTAAAACAGCTAACTTTAAACTTTAACCGGGGGTCAATTGTTAGTTTGCCGGAACTTGGGGAAATAGCATGAACAACACTTGCCTGAAACGTTTTTTGGGTCAATACTTCAAAATCAAAACATTCATTTCTCTTGATAAACGCCTCTCTCGACATTCCTTCAAAAAAATTCGCCTTGGGCCTTCATAATCTTAGCCATTTTTGATTTTTTTTCCTTTTTTAAAAAAAAAATTTTTTTCAAATAATTAATTTTTTTTAAAATTTTAAACAAAAAAAATTTTTTTTAATTGGGGGGGGGGGGGTTTTTGGGGGGGGGGGGGTTCTAAATGGGGGTTAAAAGGGGGGGGGGGGTTTAAGGGGGGGGGTTTGGTTTTTAAATTTTTTCGTTTTTTTTTTTTTTAAAAGTTTTTCCTTTTTTAATCTGCTCGGCGCGGGCTTTGAAAAAAAAATTTGTCCTCGCCTTTCTTTGAAATCAAATTTTTGTTTTTTTGGTATCATCAAAATGGGCCTGAAAACCCGATTAAATTCTTCTTTCCGGGATGTTTGAGTCAGCTAGTCTTTATTTTTTGTCATTTTTTGAACGAGCTAATTTAGCCGTTTTTATTTTAAACCATGCTGTGTGTTTTTGGGATTTTATTTTTTTTAATTTTTTTTTGCCAGCCGAAACCTTACAGCTAATAACACAGGCCGGAGCAAAAGACAAACCTCCTGGAGGTAAAGCTGGGGGTGCCCCAAAAAAACCTTTTGGCTAAGAAAACCAACACTCTTTCCCGCTGAAGCACTTATAGTCGATGCCCCAGTTTTAAACCCATAGAAACCCCACTTTAAAAGGCAGCAGAATACCTTCTTTTGGGGTTTTGCTGGGTTTTTTTTAAAGGTCTTGCTCTAGTACTTGCCCGCTTTTTTGTAATGTTTGGGTTTAAACGAAGGTTTTTAAAGTTAGGGGTTTTCCCCATTTTCTTCGGGTTTCGACTCTTGGGAGGTACTTTTGGATAAACCGAAAAAAGACATGCTTTTTAAAAAAATAAAAATAATTTTTGTATTTTAAACTTTTAATCTGTTATTTTTTAATATTCACTGCCATCATATATTAAAAACAAATGTACATTAAGCCTTTATCGGCTTCTTCTTCTTTTTCAATTTGAATGTTTTTTACGTCTCTCACAGTTTTTTTCCCGCTTTCCCCTGTAACTGATTTTCCTCCGTTGAACCTTGGTCAAAACCATAAACCGTATTTTGGTTGTTAAATAATCATCAAGTCTTACACTGTGAAGGTGTAATTTTTTAGCCAAAAAAAGGGGCAACTGTTGGATTTCTACACCTCCCACCTCCAAAAAGTTTTCCCCCTTTCATCAAAAGCTGATAAAGGGTTTTAAGGGCCCCCAAACATAGATTTGGGGGTTAAAGGAAAATGCCCTCAATCGAAAAAATTGGAAATTTCGGGGTTTTTTTTGGATTAAAAACTTTTCACTTCCTCTTTTGAACGGGGTTTTTTCACTTCCCCACAGCAATTTAAAAAACCTTTTAAAGGGTCTTGCTGAACCTAAAACTAAATTCCATATAGTTCTGCCCTGCTTCTAGGAAAAATGTTGTATGATAATCACTCTTTCGGAATTTTATTGCTAATTTTGGGCTGAAATTTTTGTTCAAATCAGCCCTTTCTAAATTAGGGTTGCTAACAACCCTCAAACTCTAAAAGAGATGTCAGAAATGCGGGAATTTGCTTTTGGTTCTGAAAGATTTTTATTAAACCCTTTGGGGATTCATTAAAAAATTATTTTATAATACAATCTGTCTTTTAAAGCCCTTGAAAGTAGGCCATCGCTTTTAACCCAAATCAAAATCTAAGGGGATGGAAAAGCGATTTCTAATAAAGCAAAATTTTCAGGGAAAAGCTTTTTTGCTGCTTTAGCATCTGGGCGAAATGCGGCGCCCATTCTAAGCTTTAGTGCTTTTTTCAATTTTTGATTCCCTTTAAAAGCAAATCAAAACCCTTTTCCCTTTCGGTTAGCCATAATCAGAAAAAGGTTAAAAAAAAATATTGCAATTTTGTAAAAGAAAAAATTTCTTGCCCCTCAAGTTTTATAGAAATTTTTTTTTTTAAAGTTTCCCGCCCCAAATTCCGGACAACCCTTTCCCGCTTGTGTCTGTTGTTTAAGCGAGTTTCTAATTTTTAAAATAAGACGCGCAGAGCCCTTTGGGAAAAAATCACGGGCACTTTCTCCTAGGTCCCGGAAATTTTTACAGAAAAAATTTTTACCCGCATCAATAGTAGATGGATTAAATTTGGAAAAGTAAAAAGTCCCCCTTATTTCCCCCTTTACCGGGCCCAAAGGGGGTTTTTTCATCTTCTATGCGGGGTCAAGAACGAGCCATGGGGCTTTTTGACAATTTTTTAAAAACAAAAAAAAAAGTTAATTTTTTTAAAAAAAATTGGGAGGAATTGAAGATGCGAAGATTTTGAGTTTTTGATCCTGGGACGGGCAATGAAATGATCCCCCTTTTACACAAAAACATCGCTCACCCCCTCAATTTCGGGGTGAAATTAAAAAAGAAAATAAGGCCAAATCCCTTTGTAAACCCAAAATTTTTGGTTTAAAACCTCCCGAAATTTTTAAAAACCCTAATATTTTGAAGTAAAAGAAGACCATTTTTTTTTGTGAAAAACGACCCAAGGGGAACCCTTTTTCCCCTTACAACTAAAAAAGACCCATCAAAAATTTTTTTGCCTGGGTTTAATTAGAAATAGAATCCCTCGAGCGAACAAATTCCCCCTTTGGGATTGCTAGACCCCAAAAATTAAAAAAGGGAAGCAGGGGGGCTAAAAATTCAAAAAACCCGCAAGAACTCCCCGACAGAAAAAACCAATGCAAAACATGGAACTTAAAGAAAATTTAAAACAATTTAGCCCGGGGAATTAATAAATGAAAAAAAGCAGAAACCATTTTTTAGAAAAAACAGCGTTTTAAAAACTATACCAAAAGACTCAACCCCCTACCCAAAGCGAGAACAACCGGGCCCCTTTATCATTTCTTTTAGAACCAGAGGCGAATTAAAAAAACAATTTTGCAAAACTAAAGGGGAACCCAATGGGGATATAAAAAGAAAAAAAAGAAAAAAATCGCTGAACTGACGACCGAAACGTAGGGGGGAGATTTTAAAAAAAAGAAAAACCCAAAGACTACAAGAATCTTGAACAAGAAAAATCAGCAAGACTAGAAATGCGACAAAAAACCGAGACCAATTACAAAACCCAAGTGAATAGAATAAGAGAAACAATCGAAAAAAAATTTAAAAAGAAGACGCAACCCCTAGCAGAACGAATAAAACATTGTTTAGAAGGGAGGGGGGTTCCCCATTTGGGAAAACGTTTTTAAAAGCCTTTGGATTTGCAATAAGCACACTAGTGTTGGCTATTACAGGGGGCGGGGAGGCCCCAAAATCCAAACGCCCTCCAACGCCATCAACCCCCACCCGCCTGGGTAAAAACATGGGAAAAAAAAAAGCCTTGATCATCTTGCAAGTTTTTTAAAAAATTTTGCTGGAAAAACCGTAAAAAACGCTTTAAACCCGGGAAAATTGGGGAGTATTGTCAGCTGGCTTTTGCTACTGCAACAAAGTAGTTGGCTTTTTGGCCGAGCACTTTTGGGCCTTAGATCCGTAATAGTTGGGTTTCTATTTAATAAGATAAAAACCAATAATCCTATGCCAGTTAATCCCAAAAACAAGCGCTGTCCCTTTTTATATTCATGGTCATCCCCGAACAGAGTTTCCCCAGCTTTGCTGAGTCTTCAATGACTTTTTGGGGGGTTTTGGGCTCCGGGGTTAGATGACTTAAACCCTTTGGGGGTTTTTTTATTTTTTGTAATATTAAATGGGCCCAAAATTTTTGTCCCTTTTTTCCCAAACCCTTCCGTTCATTTGCCTGCTATAAGAATTTTATTATTATAGTTTTTTTAATTTTACCTATCTGGATCTAGGTTTAGAAGGGAGCATGTATAAACCCGTTTGGGGCCCAAAAGCAAAGTCTACTTTCGATCTTGCGTATTGTAAAACTTTTTGGGGACCTTTGAATACTTGAAGGTAAATCAACTGTAGAATTAAAGGCGTCCCCAAAAATTTCCAAATATTGTTTTTTTTGCGTCAAAGCCAGTAGAAGGATAGTTTTGCTCGAACTTCCCCGTCTTGCGAACCTTGGAAACACCCAAAAGTAAGTACGAATAGAGCGTTTTTTTCGTTCTATTCCCCCCCTGTTTGGCCCTTAGAAGTGTCTAAATAAATTTTTTGTCCATGGGTGTTTTTTGCTCTTCTGAGGGGCCCGGGCTTTAACAGTTGTGCCAAAAAAGAAAGAAATTTTAAAGGGGGATGGGCCCTCAAAAATTATACTTTTTGTGGTGCCCCGAAAAAAAAGGTCGCCTAGGGGCCCTGATTTTTAAGATCCAACTTTTGTCTAAAGTCTGTCTTGATGTTAATATTGAATTCGTTACAGATCCTTTCAAAAGCCTTCATGTCTATTCTGTTGCTGAGTGGATTAAACGGTTTTGTCATTTGGTAATGGTGCTTGCAGTTCAGTCAAAATACGTCTAAAGGTGTAATAGAAATGAAATCTGTACACTGACCTCACCAAAGGATCATGGTGATTTAAATGATCAGCATACGCCACTCCACACCCAGTTGATGCGCAAAACACAGAAAAAGTTTAACTGGTTCTGATAAAACTGCATCGGATGACTAAACCACGCTTTCTGATGTGGTCGTTTCAATAGGGGGGTTAAGATAGCTCTTCAATGGAGTACTCACCTTTTTATGAAAAGAGGCAGTCTGGGTCACAGCAATGTCAAGAGTATCAGTTGCTATATTTTTAAGATTGTAGTGCGGCCCAACCAGAATATTTTGCATCAGTATATTTGAATGCACTCATTTTTAATTTGTTTTAAAAAATGTTTGTAACAATAACAACCCAAGACAGTCCTTCGTTTTTAGAACATGCTATTAATAACAATTGCGGAACCAGAACGGTCGCGCCCCATGAAATATTCTACAAAGTCGTATGGTTTAATATAAGCAAAGCCAAGGAGAATAATAAGATTAGAAAAGTTAATAATAGAGCCTATTAGTTAGCCAGTTAACCATACCTGATGGTTATTACGGGTTTTGCTCGCTAAAAGAAGCAATGAGTAACTTCAACATTGCTCTCAAACTTAACAATGCAAATCTAAAAACAATGTTGGCCTTCAAACCTGAAGAAGAAGAAGTAGGTTACCTTTTTGATAAAGAGCTAGCTAAAATGTTAGGCTTTACAACTACCCATTTGCCCTTTTCATTAGTTTTAGAGTTGCAGCAAACAAAACTACTTATGAGGGAGAAAATCCGCTCGATCTTGCATTACATTCATTACTCTATGTTCATTTGGATGAGCTGAGCACTGATGAAAAACTATATGATGGAAGGCCCTCAACTGTTTTAAGAGCTCTTCCGTCAGGGGAAAACTGCATATTGCGATTATGAAATTATACAATTCCCTAATTTACAGTTTAAAAGATTAGTTTGTGGGAGGGTCGGATCATTAATATAAAAATCAAGACAAAGCGGGAAAGTTGTGAAATGTGATAACCTGCAATTGTTTTGGAAATAAAATAATACGTTACTAAAAAATAATGTCGCGTGGGCCAGAAGAATCAGGAGTTTACATAGCGCCTGTAAGGTGTATAACCTTAGAATTAAAAGACCTTGCAGATGTTGCGGACTTTGAACAAAACGGTGAGATAGGCGCTTTGTATGGTTTTGAGTACACTAAAGATGGTGATTATAAACGCAAAGAGGTTGGCGACAGCAAAAAGTTTCCTAAACTAGAACAACTGCGCAATCTAGAGGCAAATAATGTTGGCCAGTATGAATATTTAAAAAAATTCGAAAACCTGACCTCAAATGGCACTTAGAACCATATTTAGAATGGGAAATAAAATTTGAATTCATAAGCCCATTTACATATTTTAGCCGTCAAAAAAGTTTCAGAAAAGCATTCAACTCTGGCCCTTTACATGTAAGTCTTATGCCGGACGACAATAGTCGGAAAGAAATTGAAATAACGCCATATGGGAAAAAACAGTACATCCTCCACAGAAAAGAAACAGTTGTAAAAAAAGCTTCTACAAAATTACAGTTCTTTCCAAGCAGAAAATTAGGAGACACGTTCACAATGATATTGAAATTTCTGTCTTTAAAGATGTGGAGAGGGATGGGTTGTGGGCGTTAGTGACGTCCTTATAAAAGGAATTAATATTAGCTGGCAAAACTTAGACGTTAAACGCCTTAACGTTGTTGTCGTCGTTCTTCACAATGGCGAGGATATTAAGATCATAACAACAAGCAACAAAATCAATATTGACTTAAATAGAAACAATCTTACAGAACTGAATTGGATTAATCTTACACATTTAGGCTCATAGGGTTTTATTATACTGAACAAGTTTTGACAGAGAGCATGATAAAAATAATAACTGGATTAGATTAAATTCTGTTATAAAACTATGGAGCAGTTAAACTTTATGACAAAAACCCCTCATTGTTCATAATTTGTGGACAGACTGGTTGTGGAAAAACAATATTTATCCTCGACCTGTTACAAACAGTTTATCGTTATAATTTTGATCATATTGCGGTTTTCTGTCCAACACTTAAATGGAACAAAGCATATCATGATAGAAGGTTTATATGGCAGATGATAACATATATTTAGTTGATCCTAGCAATAAACTGAGTGAGTGTTTAGAACAGTTTTTATAGACTGTTTGAAGGAACGCAGACACTATTTATTATAGATGACTGTTCGGCAGAAAGAGACATAGTTAAAAAGAGAAACACTTTATCAAAACTTGCTTTCAGTGGAAGACATGCTGGAATAAGTGTGTGGATTTTATGCCAAAAATATAACTCAGTTTTAAAAGACTTTAGAGAACAGTTAAAGACTGTAGTTTTATTTCACATGAAAGACCGAGATGCATTTGATGAATGTATGCGTGAAAATGATGTTGTTGAAAATGATCAGGAAAAACATAGGATTAAGCAAAAACTGAAATCTGAAAAGTTTAGTAAATTAGTTTTGAAAACGGATAACCCTGCACAGTATGTTTGTTTGTAGATAATCGTTATTTTTTGGTTATTGAAGTCTTACTTGTCAGAGAACGGGGAAATACCAATCCTGGGTTACTTTCGCCCGAAACTGGGTGAGGGCGGAAGTGAGTTAGGATTGGTATTTCCCTGTTCTCTTGTGGGCTCACGTTTGCGGTTGTTTGCACGTGCGGGTTGGCTGCACGTGTTTTTGGGGGCTTTCAGGTTTTTGTTTTGGATGTGTTCACTAACAACGATTTCCATTTATGCCTGCAGTTGTTTACTATTTCTGTTTTGGTGTTTAAAGTTGCTAAGTGTGGTTTGCATAGTATTAACCATTTTTCAGTTAAACATAGGTTGCACCTTTTTGAAACATTGCTGTATGGTGATGCTCTTTTTATGATTTTCCAGGATATATTGTAGCTTGTTTTTGCGTCTTTAAGTTTCCAAATATATTTGCTCAGTTCTGTTTGGTTTTTTATATTTTTCTTTATTGAATGACTGTTTGTGGTTTGCATATCTGGTTTTGAAGTGGTTTTCAGTGATCCCTATGTATGTTTCTTTTTCATTTTCTGATGTTACAGTAGCCTGGTATACAATGTTGTTGTGGAGACATTTATTGTTTAGTGGGCACTGCTCCTTTCTCGTGCAATTGCAAGATTTCCTTTCTTCACCCTTCTTTGCTGTGTTGATTTTCATTTTGTTGGATGCGTCAATCAGGTTTTTGAGGTTGGGCATACATGAGTACGATAGTTTGACAGTGTTTTTGTTAAATATTTTGGACAGTTTGTGCTCTTTTGGAAATGAAGTTGCTAGGATTTTGAAGAATTCTTTCCCTATGTTTGTTTTGAGTTTCCCGTCGTATGGGGGTTATACCATATGATTTTTCTTTTCCTATTTTTCTTGCTTTTATTTGTGTTGTTGTCCGGGTTGTATTGTAGTATGTAATTGTATCCACTTGTTTGTAGTGCCTCCTGGTATTCCACTGCTGCATTGTTGAACACCTCTCATTGCATGACAGGTTTGATAGTCTCTTGTTTATGCCATGGGGTATGGTCTTTAATACAGATGGTGGATGGTTACTTTTGGTGTGTACATAAAGAGGTGTATCGTTGGGTTTCTTGTATGGTTTATATATATGGTTGTTGAGATCCAGTGTTATGTCTAAGTAGTTCACTACCTTTTTGTTTGCTTCAATGGTGATCTTTAAGTTGTGGTTTTGGAAGATTTTGCATTTTCCAAAACCACAACTTAAAGATCACCATTGAAGCAAACAAAAAGGTAGTGAACTACTTAGACATAACACTGGATCTCAACAACCATATATATAAACCATACAAGAAACCCAACGATACACCTCTTTATGTACACACCAAAAGTAACCATCCACCATCTGTATTAAAGACCATACCCCATGGCATAAACAAGAGACTATCAAACCTGTCATGCAATGAGAGAGTGTTCAACAATGCAGCAGTGGAATACCAGGAGGCACTACAAACAAGTGGATACAATTACATACTACAATACAACCCGGACAACAACACAAATAAAAGCAAGAAAAATAGGAAAAGAAAAATCATATGGTATAACCCCCCATACGACGGGAAACTCAAAACAAACATAGGGAAAGAATTCTTCAAATCCTAGCAACTTCATTTCCAAAAGAGCACAAACTGTCCAAAATATTTAACAAAAACACTGTCAAAATATCGTACTCATGTATGCCCAACCTCAAAAACCTGTTTGGGACGCATCCAACAAATGAAAATCAACACAGCAAAGAAGGGTGAAGAAGGAAATCTTGCAATTGCACGAGAAAGGAGCAGTGCCCACTAAAAAATAAATGTCTCCACAACAACATTAGAGAACAGGGAAAGGGCTTTCTGGGCCACTTCCGCCCTCACTCCAGTTCGGGCGAAAGTAACCCAGAATGCCCCTTTCCCGGGTTCTCTGACAAGTAAGACTTCAATAACTAAAAAAAAACGTAACTGTGTAGGGTTATCCGTTTTCAAGACTAATTTACTAAACTTTTCAGATTTTAATTTTGCTTAACCCTGTGTTTTCCTGGTCATTTTAAATAACATCATTTTCGCGCAAACATTCTTCAAATGAGTCTTTGTCTTTCATGTGAAATAAAACTACAGTCTTAACTGTTCTCTAAAGTCTTTTAAAACCGAGTTATATTTTTGACATAAAATCCACACCTTATCCCAGCATGCCTTCCGCTGAAAGTAGTTTCGACAAAGTGTTTCTTTTTTAACTATGTCGCTTTCTGCCAAAACAGTCATCTATATAAATAGTGTCTGCGTTCCTTCAAACAGTCTATAAAACTGTTCTAAACACTCACTCGTTTATTGTAGGATTAACTAAATATATGTCATCATCTGTCCATATAAACCTTCTATCATGATATGCTTTGTTCCATTTAAGTGTTGGACAGAAAACCACAAAAATGATTAAAAATTATAACGATAAAACTGTTTGTAACAGGTCGAGGATAAATATTTTTTTTCCACAACCAGTCTGCCCACAAATCAATGAGCAATGAGGAGTTTTTGTCATAAAGTTTAACTGCTCCATAGTTTTATAACAGAGTTTAATCTAATTCAGTTATTTTTTTATCATACTCTCCGTCAAAACTTGTTCAGTATTAAAAAACCCTATGAGGCCTAAATGTGTAAGATTAATCCAATTTAGTCCTGTAAGATTGTTCTATTTAAGTCAACAGTGTTTTTGTTGCTTGTTGTTATGATCTTAATATCCTCCCCATTGTGAAGAAACGACGACAACACTTTTAAGACGTTTAACGTCTAAGTTTTGCCAGCTAATATTAATTCCTTTTTTTAAGGTCATCACTAACGCCCACAACCCCACCCCTCTCCACATCTTTAAAGACAGAAATTTCAAATATCATTGTGAACGTGTCTCCTAATTTTCTGCTTGGAAAGAACTGTAATTTTGTAGAAGCTTTTTTTACAACTGTTTCTTTTCTGTGGAGGATGTACTGTTTTTTCCCATACGGCGTTATTTCAATTTTTTTTTCGACTATTATCGTCCGGTATAAGACTTACATGTAAAGGGCCAGAGTTGAATGCTTTTCTGAAACTTTTTGGCGGTCAAAAAATGTAAAAGGGGCTTATGAATTCAATTTTATTTCCCATTCAAATATGGTTCTAATGCCATTTGAGGTCAGGTTTCGAACTATTTTATATTCATACTGGCCAACATTATTTGCTTCTAGATTGCGTATTTGTTCTAGTTTAGGAAACCTTTTGTTGTCGTAAACCCTCTTTGCGTTTATAATCACCATCTTAGTGTACTCAAAACCATACAAAGTGCCTATCTCACCATTCTGTCAAAGTCCGCAACGTCTGCAAGGTCTTTTAATTCTAAGGTTATACCCCTCACAGGAGCTAATGTAACTCCTGGTTCTTCGGGCCCCACGCGACTTTATTTTTTAGTAGCGTATTTTTTTTATTTCCAAAACAATGTGCAGGTTTATCACATTTCACAACTTTCCCCGCTTTGTTTTTGATTTTTAATTAAATGATCCGACCCTCCCACAAACTAATCTTTTAAACTGAAATTAGGGAATTGTATAATTTCATAATCGCAATTTTGCAGCTTTCCCTGACGGAAGAGCTCTTAAAACAGTTGAGGGCCTTCCGTCATATAAGTTTTCATCAGTGCTCAGCTCATCCAAATGAACATAGAGAAAATGAATGTAATGCAGATTGAGCGGATTTTCTCCCTCATAAGTAGTTTTGTTTGTGTAACTCTAAATCTAGATTGTCAGCTTCAAAGCTAAATTTTAGCTAGCTCTACATCAAAAAGGTAATGTGCTATTTCTTCTTCAGGTTTGAATGTTAACATTGTTTTAGATTCGCTTTGTTTAAGTTTGAGAGTAATGTCAAAGTTACTCATTGCTTCTTTTAGTGAGCAAAACCCGTAATAACCATCACTATTGTTAACTGGCTAACTTTGTTCCCTGTTTTGTCAACTTTAGAACCGTATTATTCTTCCTGGATTCACTTATATTAAACCATACGACTTTGTAAAAATATTTCATGGAGGTGCGACCATTTTGTTCCGCAATTGTTTTCAACAGCATGTTTCTAAAAACGAAGGACGGTCTTGAGTTGTTATTGTTACAAAAATTTTTTTTAACGAAATAAAAATGAGTGCATTCAAAATACTGGTCAAAATTCTGTTGGGCCGCATACAATCTTAAAAATTTTAGCAACTGATACTCTTGACATTGCTGTGACCCAGACGGGCCTTTTCAAAAAAGGTTGAGTACTCCTTTGAAGAGCACCTTAACCCCTATTGAAAAACGCCACACAAGAAAAGCGTGGTTAGTCATCCGAGGGCAGTTTTATCAAACAGTTAACTTTGCTGTGTTTTGCGCATCAACTGGTGTGGAGTGGCGTTTGCCGATCATTAAATCACCATGATCCTTTGGGAGGTAAAGTACAGATTTCATTTTTTTACACCTTCAAGACAAATTTTGACTGAACTGCAAGCGCCATTACCAAATGACAAACCATTTAATCCATTAGCAACAGAATAAAACATGAAGGCCTTTAAAGGTTTTGAACGAATTAAATTTAAACATCAAGACAGATTTTAGAAAAAAGTTGGATCATAATCATGGCCTAGGCGACTTTATTTTCGGCACGCACAGAAGTTATATGACTGGCATCTCCTTTCAAACTTTCTTTTCAGGCAAAATGTTCAGCCTGGTCCCTACAGCAAGAGCATAAAACAGCTGGACACATTTATCTAGACACTCTAAGGGCCTAACTAAGCGGAATAGAACGAATAAACGACTCTTTCGTACTTACGTTGGTGTTTGCTAGGTTCACAGCACAGGAAGACGAGCATAAGACCCTTTCACTGCTTTGACGCGCAAAAAACAAACTTACAAATTTAGAGGATGCCATAATTCTACATTGATTACCTTCAAGTATCAAAGTACCAACATTTTACAATACGCAAATCGAAAGTAGACTTTGCTGTTGGGCACGGGTTTATAACATGCTGCCTTCTTGACCTCGATCCAGATAGGTCAATAAAACTATAATAATGAAATTCTTATAGCAGCAATGACAGAAGGTTGGGAAAACGAATAAATTCTGGCCAAAATATTACAAACAATAAAAGACACCAAGATTAAGTCACCCAAATCCCGAAGCCCAAACCCAAAAAAGTCATTGAAACTCCAAAGTTTCGGGACTCTTTGCGATGCCATGAATATAAAAGACCGCTTGTTCTTGGTTTAAAACTGCATGGATTACTTGGTCTTTACTTACTAAATAGTAACCAATATTAACAAAAAAATGTCCATAAGTGCTCGCATAAAGCCAACTACTTTGCTTGCAGTAGACAAAACCAGCTAACGATACTCCCTAAAAACCCTGGCAAAGAGTCTATAGCTTTACCAGCTAATGTTTTTAATAAACTCGCAAGATGATCAAGCTGTTTCTTTACCCATGATTTATCAGGAGATGGCGATGGAGGCACTGAACTTTGCCCTCCACCGCCCCCTGTAATAGCCATCACCAGTGTACTTATTGCAAATCCTAAGGCTGTTATAACGCTTGCTAATGTGACGCCTTGCTCTCAAAACAGCGTTCGGATTCGTTCTGCTAGCGTTGTGTTTTCATATAAAATTTTTCGGATAGTTTCTCTTATTCTATTCACTTGAGTTCGTAATTGGTCCCGGTTAGTAGTCGTCACTCTAGTCTTGCTGATCTTTCTTGTTCAAGATCTTTTAGCTTTGGGTTATTCTTTCTTTAATATCATGCCCTAAGTTGGCGTCATCGCCTCAACGAGTTTTTTTTTTTCTCTTTTTATATGCCCATCTAGTTCACCTAGTTTTGCTAAATTGTTTGTTAAAATTCCCCTCTGATCCTTCTTAAAGTACGATCAAGGCTAAAATTCTCGCATAGGCAATGGGGAATCATTAATTGTTTTTAACGCTGTTTCTTCTGAAAAACTGGTTTCTGCTTCTATTTATTTATTAATTCGCCTGCTGATTGAATTAATTCTTTAAGTTCCATGTTTTGCATTTGGTTATCTGTTGGGATTCTTGCAGTGTGTTTTGAAATTTAGCAACTGCCTCCCCCCTTAATTTTGGCCTAACAAGGCCAAGGCGATTTTGATCTTTCCAAATGAGTCTATTTCTAATTGAACCCGGCTAAAAACTTTGATGGGTCTTTTTTAGTTGTAAGCTGAACAAGTTGTCCTTGGTCGCTCCTCACAAACAAAGGTCATTTTACTTCAAAATCATTAGGGTCTATAAATTCGGGAGGTTCTTGGCCTAAAATTGGTATAATGATCTGACCTTACTTTCTGTTAATTTATACCGATTGTGGTAATGTACTCCCGATTTCTGCTAATTCATCATGCAATGAGAGCCCCGAGCGATGCCGCTCCCAAGGGGAATCACTCAATTTTCGTCTCCACGATCAAAAAAAATCATAATCTTCATCTTTAATGCCTGCCCTGTTTCTTTAATAATTAATTTTTTATTTTGTTTTATAAAAAAATGTTACATGCATATGGCTCGATTCTTGACCCGCATAGAAGACTGAAAGAACCCTTTGGCGTGAAGGGAAATAAAAGGAATATTACTGTTCCAAATAATCCATCTACTATTGATGCAGATCAATTTTTTACTGTCAAATTTCCGGACCTAGGAGCGGATGAAGTGATTGTGCCAGGCTCTGCACGACTTACTTTCAAAATAGAACTCGCATCAGAAACAGACCCAAACAGGACAGTTGTCCAGAATTTGGGGCGGGCAATCGTTAAGAAAATTTCTGTAAAACTTGAGGGGCAAGAAGTATTTTCTTTACACAATGCAGACATATTTTTAACCTATTCTGATCTATGGCTAACCGAGAATGAAAGGGCTGATCTTGGTTTCAAGGAATCGAAAATGAAGATGACTAAAACACAGAATAGACGCCGCCCGATGTTAAAGACAACAAAAAGCATGCAGCTGTAAATTTTGCGTATGGAAATCGCTTTTCCATTCCCTTAGATTTTGAGTTGTTAAAAGCGCATGCCCCATACTTTCAAGAGGCATTTAAAAAACAGATTGTCATTTTGAACTAAATTTTAATGAATACAAACGCGTTATCAGATCATCAGACACCGAAGCAAAGTACAGCATTTCTGACATCTCGTTAGAGTTTGACGTTGTTAGCAACCCTAATTTAGCAAGGCTGATTGAGCAACAATATCATCAAAATTATCAATAAATTACGAAAGAGTGATTCATCATACAACATATCCCAGAAGCAGGGCAGACACTATATGAATTTTAGTTTTAGCGTCGCAGCAAGATCGCTTAAAGGTATTTTATTGGGTGTGTGAAGATGAAGAACCCTTCAAAAGAGGAAGTGAAAAGTTTTTTAATCCAAAAATAACGAAAGTACAATGTTCGATTGAGGGTAGTCCTAACCAAATTTACGCTAGCGGGCTTAGACCTTTTCATCATTTTGACGAAATAAGAAAATTGTTTGGGGGGGGGGAGGGGTAGAAGTCTAACAGCAGACCTTGTGTCTAAAGATTTACATCTTCACAATGTTAGGCTTGATGATTATTTAAAAACAAAATACGGTTTATGGATTGACCTAAGGTCAACAAGGATAATCAGTTGCATGGAAGCGGGAGAACTGTGAGAGATGAAATAAACATTCAAATTGATAAAGAAAAAAAAGCCGATAAACCGCTTAATGTACATTTGTTTTTAATAATGATGCGCAGCTGAATATTGAAAATAACAGATTAAAAGATATACAATACTAAATTATTTTTATTTTAAAAAGCATTTTCTGTTCAGGTTTATCCAAATGGCCTACAGCGCCGCCAAAGAAGAGATAGCAGGCAATTCTGCTGTTATAGAAACCCCTAACATAAAAACCTTTAGATAACAAACATTACGCAAATGCAGCAAGAACTAGAGCAAGACCTTTCAAAATACAGCAAAACCAAACGAAGGTTTCCCGCTGCCTTTAATGCTGTTACATATGTCAATACTGGAGCATCGACTATAAGCGCCCTATCAGCAGGAACGAGGTTGGTCTCTTAGCACCCGGGGATAGGCGCACCTGCAGCTTTACCCCTAGGAGGTTTGTCTTTAGCTCTCGGCCTGTGTTCATTAGCCCTAGGTGCCGCTAGCAAAAAAATAAAAACAAAACTCCAAAGCACCAGCTATGGTTCAACTAATAACAGCTAAACTTAGCTCGTTCAAACTGACAATAAATAAAGCGCTTGTTGACTCAAACATCACGGATGAAGAATTTAATCGTTTACAGGCCGATTTTGATGACTACAAAAGAACAAAAGTTTGATCTTCAAAGAAAGGCGAGGACAAGTTTTTCTCAACAGCCAGACCCGAGCAGATAAAAAGGAATGCTTAAAAAAAGTAAACGAGACATTAAAACTCTGTTCTAACAGCTCACATTAACAACACCAAAAGGTGTTTATACTTTAGTTTATGAGTCCAAGCACAAAAAAACCGTCGATATTGGTTCTGATTAAGTTTTTTTTTTTTTAATTTAAATAAATATTTTGGTTAGAAAAGAAAGGGCAGCATGGCTAAGATATATGAAGGACAAGACGAATTGTTTGAAGGAATGCTTGAAGAGAGAGCGTTTATCAAGAGCACTGAATGATATTGATTTAGAAGTCATTGACCCAACAAACGTACAGGCAAGTGTTGTTCATGCTATTTCTCAAGTTCCAGGCAAAATAACAATAACCCCCCAGTTAAAGTAAGTTTGCTGTTTTAATCGACTATGTAACAATAAATGAAAAAATCTAGAAGTCTGGGTCTCGACTAAAAAACAGACCCATTCTTTCCCCTATGACTTAAAAACCCGGTTGGGCAGACGAACTGCTTTTACAGTTTGACGCTGCCGCCCGAAGAAGCTAAAATGAGAGGCTCTGGTTGGTCAGAGGGCGAAGTCTTAGAGATTAGATTAAAACAGGCTAAGTAGCACCGATTGTAGGCAAGGCTTACATTCCCCTACCTCGGGAGTTGGTTTTAAAGAGAGCAGTTTTAAACATAAAAAATTCAGACAACAAATGTTTCATGTGGTGCGTTCTTGCAAGGCTGCATCATGTCCGCGAACACGCAGAAAGAGTGACTAACTACAGCAATACGCCAAGATCTTAACTTCAATGGAATTCCTTTCCTGTTAGTGTAGACCAAATTGATCAGTTTGAAGAACAAAACAAACCAATAACTGTTAATGTATACACATGGGATGAGGAAAACAAATTTGGTGCCAATTAAAGTGTCCAAGAACAGTCCAACAATAGGCGAACCAGACAAAAATCATGTTGACTTACTACTAATGTTTTCACCAGCGGGGCTACCCCATTACACATTGATAGCACAATGAGAGATTATTGAGTTATACTACAAACAAACATAGCAAAAAAGAATTCTGCAGAAAATGTTTAACAAGAATTCCATCTGTGCAAACTGCGAGTGAAAAATATAAAACATTGTAAAGTTCTGTAGACTGTAATACAGAACTAATTACGCCCCCACCCGGATCTAAAGTTAGTTTTAAGAACTGGAAAAAACTGCAACATTCTCCATATGTTGTTTCCCCAGACTTTGAATCACTCATTGTTCCTTATGAAGGGCCAGCACCACAAAAACTTCGAAAAACAGTCTTAATGAGTAATCATCAGATTTGTTCATTTGCCTTCATTGTTGTTAGGTCGGATGGCGTTTATTCAGAACCAGAATTATATAGAGGACCAGATGCGCAGAAACATTCTTAAAACGCATGCAGCAAGTGCGTAAGCCTGTTCTAATAATCTGAATTTATCTGAAATCATGATGACGCCTGAAGACAACAACAGTATGCCTCAGCCACTCACTGTTGGATTTGCGGTTTAGAGCTAACGCCCAAGAGTGTAAACCCCACAGTAAAGACCATGATCACATTAGTGGGAAAATTCAGAGGAGCAGCACACGTAAATGCAATCTTCAACTAAAGTTTGAACCAAAGACATGGAAGCTGCCCCTCTTCTTTCATAACTTGCGAGGTTACGACTCTCATCTTATATTGCAAGCAGTAGACGATGCTTTTAGGTGTCATGCATTGCACAGCATCAGAAAAGTACATGTGCTTTAATCTAAATAATATGTCTTTCTAGATTATGCAAAAACATGATGGGCTCATTAGAGGCACTGGCTATGTCCTTAAAATCTGCCCCAATAACGAGAATATTTTGACCCAACGCTTGTTAGAAAGGGTGTTTACCCTTATGAGTACATGAACAGTTGGAAAGGTTTGATGAAGACACACTTCCACCTAAAGGCGCGTTCTTTTCTAGTCTTAGAGGAAAGGACATCAGCGACTCCGATTACCAACATGCTCAAGATGCTTGGCAAAAGTTAGATTGTAAAACGATGGGAGACTATCATGACTCCTATTTAATGGCTGATGTATGTTTGTTGGCGGACGTCTTTGAAAACTATAGAAAGACCTGCATGAAACATTACAGTTTGGATCCTGCGCATTACATTTCTGCGCCCGGGATGAGTTGGGACGCTTTCTTAAAGTTTACAGGAATACAGATTGATTTATTGTCTGACCTACCAATGATTCAGATGATTGAAAACGGATTGCGTGGGGGAATTAGTATGGCGTCGCATCATTACTGTAAAGCAAACAACAAATACTTGGACGACTATGATCCAAGTAAAAGGCCTAACTATCTTATGTATTTAGATGCAAACATCTGTATGGATGGGCAATGGCGCAATCACTTCCATTACGCAACTTTAAAATGTACACAGGTACAAATAATATTCAAAAGGCATTAAAGTGGTTGGGCAGTTTAACGCCTGATCAACAGCGTGGTTTCATTCTAGAAGTTGACTTAGAATATCCTCATGAACTCCATGACCTGCATAATGACTATCCATTAGCAGCAGAAAGTCTAAAGATGGATCCAAGAGAGCCGCCTAAACTTGTGCCTAATCTTCGAGGCAAAAAAATTATGTCTGTCATTACAGACTTCTACAATTTTATTTAAGACATGGGTTGAAGTTGACAGCTGTTCATCGTATATTGCTTTTGACAAGAACAGTTCATGAAACCATACATCATGAAGAACACTGATCTCAGAACTAAATCCACAGATGCTTCAGAAAAAGACTTTTTCAAGCTGATGAAAACAGCTGTTTTGGAAAGACTATGGAGAATCCGCACAAGCGCAAAGATGTCAGATTGGTCACCAGAGAGAACGAAGCAATTAAGCTGACTTCAAAACCTAATTATCAGGACTTCAGAAGATTTCATGATCAGCTTTTTGGCATAATGATGAAAAAAAAGAAAGTCAAATTGGACAAACCCGTATTTATTGGGTTTACTGTTTTAGAATTATCAAAGCTTTTGATGTTAGAGTTTCTTTATGACTACTTTAAGCCCTCGTATCCTGAGTCCAGAGTGCTTTACACAGATACAGATAGTTTTGTTATAGATATTCCTACTGAAGACATCTATAAAGACATGGAATTAGAAGTAGCTAAAGGGCATGCGGGGTGGTACGACACATCTGATTACCCTAAAGTTTCGCCTTTGCATTCAATTACTAACAAGAAGGTTTTAGGAAAGATGAAGGATGAATTATCTGGAAAGGTAATCAAGGAGTATGTGGGGCTAAGGTCAAAAATGTACAGTATTTCGACC
Organism: Conus ventricosus; assembly: GCA_018398815.1. Taxonomy (NCBI): domain Eukaryota; kingdom Metazoa; phylum Mollusca; class Gastropoda; order Neogastropoda; family Conidae; genus Conus; species Conus ventricosus. The sequence goes on along the minus strand of JAFLJL010001304.1, from coordinate 23,947 downwards.
CAGGAGAAAATCATTAAGAAAGCAAAAGGAATATCCCGCAGCGTTGTGCAGTCAAACATATCACATAACAACTACAAGAAGCATTGTTTGGCAATAAGACTTTTCATCATGACAACGTAAAAACTGCGATCTAATCTACATGAGATCAACACAACTGTTGTAACAAAGAAGTCATTAGATAGAACAAACACAAAACGAGTATTTGTTAATCCAGATTTTTTCATATGCAATCGGGCACTGGGAGAACCGTAAATTAATTAAAGCGGAACTGTGTCTTGCGGAATTATCTGCAGTTCTTCTTTCACAAAAGATCTTTGAGGAGCTGGTTGTTTTGTTGTGTCAGTTTCTCGTAAATAATACACGGGCGGATTCATTTTTACAATTCTTTTTATTTCATATGGATCAACACTCCAAACTGGATCTGTTGCCTAATGCGAGTGTCCCCTTCTGCTTCTCCCGGTAAATAAAGGTACCTTACTTTCATCCAAATGGTAATAGTTTGCTGGATGAAGACTCTCCTTCAGCAACATTTTTTGTTTTTCTTTTGATTGCTTGTACTGGCTTTAGCCCTTTAAATTCTTCATTATTCATTGCGCGCAAAACTGAGGCAGTCTTCTAACCCATTCTGTGTTGCGAGAATTGTCAATCAGCTCTCTGTGATACTGGTAGGAAAAAAGTTTTTCGGCTAACTGTTTGTTAAAGTTTTCAACTAAAGCCTGTGATCTGTGAACTCCCGGAATGCCTCTTTTAATGGTAACTCTATGTTTCAACAATAATTGATTCACTTGGCCTTTAAATTTCTTTTCCATCATCAACTTGAATCATGCGAGGATAAGTTAGTGGCCCTCGTTGGTATATCAGTTGTATAGCGACAGCAACAGCAGAAGCACTCTTTTGTGTTAATGGCTCCGCATCTTTGTATCTTGAAGCCATGTCAATGACTGTAAGTGCGTACTTAAATCTTTTTCGTCTAATCCTATCAGAGGGTAAATATAGAAGATCCATTTGATGGGTGTCGTTTGGAGTTGTATTGACAAAGTGTGGTCTCTGTATTCGTCTAGGGCAGGTAAATAAATTTGCCAGATTGCTTGTTTAGATAACCATTCCTTCGCTGTTGTTCACTGACTCCCCCGCTTGGCTTAGCTTTTTAATTGCTGTGATACCCTTCCAATATCCTTTTGGCGAATAATAGATTTTGTTCATTTTTTACTCACCAATATTATGTGCAACAAAATACACGACGGTCATACCAACGACAATAAACGCGATTTCTTGCATCTTTTGTTTTTCTGATGGTTGATAAAAGTCACTGATTTTGGTGGGGGCAAATGTCTGGATCGGTTTGCCTGTTACTAGATAATATTGTTTTATTGCTTGATCAACATCTTTAAATATGTAAGCTGCATGCCCCTGTCTTTTCAGTGTGTCATTAATAAAATCTAACTGCTCAAGTCTCTGCTTTTCATAGGCGTCTTGTGCAGCTGCTAGTTCCTTTCCATAGCTTTGTTATGTCTTTTTCTCTCACTGTCATCCCGCAGTTTACTAAATGCGAAATTACTTCCGCTAAAAGCAAGCGCATTCACCACAGCGCCGCCTATCATTATTGCGAGTGAAGCCATTTTTATAAATGTATTTTTTTTCTTACATATTTATATTGTCTGGAATTATTCCTTGCTTGACTAGAAAATCTTTCGTGGAAACCCGAAGCTGCAATGATAGCAATTAGCTTTGCTGAATCCTCAAAGTCTAGTTTGCCAAGATCTGCTGGTTTATTCTAACAGGCTTTTACCAAGCATTGAGTATCCTACACTTAGACCCACAATAACAGCAGAATGGTATACAAGGTTAGCAACAGTTTTTTCAGTGCTCATTTTTATAAAATAAAATAATTATAATTTAATAAAAAACATGAACAGCGATGATCTCCTACAGCTACAAGGCAGCCAAAACCCTTTCCCTGAACTTATGAATGACCAAGTTGATGACCAAGCTATTATGCCCAAAAAGGAGAGGTTGTATTCTTTGGCAGCATGTGGGAAAACAAAACAGTTCCTCGGAACTGAAATTCAGCATTGAACAGATTCAACAAATGTCGCCGCAAGACATTTTAAAGTATCATAACAGGTATGAAGCGCAGCTAGGGTCTAGAATGGTGAAAAGTGTGGGGCAAACGGTTCTTAGTTTGTACACTAAACTAGTCAGTAGATTTGCCCCATTGATTCTGAACAAGATCTTACGTATGATTTAACGCAAGATCCAGTTTTAACAAAGTCATTAGAGTCTCTGGGTGTGATTTATACTATAGATTTGGAACATTGTTATCGCCATTAATCATGGGATTAATAACTTTTAATCATATAGATTTTATTTCCCTTCAAAATGAACGATCTGGAAAATCAGCAGAACAGAAAACACTAAAATCAGGTGGAGAAAGTAACCAAGCCAGAAAATCATCAGAAAACACTGAACCAGGTGGAGACCATTAAAAATCCTGGGCGTGTTGAAGCAGGAAAAAAATTAGCAGAGTGGAACAGACAAAAAAAATTAATGTTACAGCATTATGAAAACATAACACCGCCAGCGCCAGAACAAGTTGATTCAATGCCAGCTATAAAAACTCCATGTGATACAAGGGCCCCAAAGTCTTCATGGATATTGAACTTAAAACTGTTGCCATTTTTGGCGCCATTGCTGCTGTTGGGGGCAGTTATTATGGCTATAAAATATATACACAATGGCAACAGAAACGAAAGAAATTAAAACAACCTGAACCGTTAAATACAGAAAAAAGACAACTGCACGCCCAAAACCGCCAATAACAAAGCATCATTTTGATCCATTTATAATGGAATAATATTTTAAATTTTAATAAAAATAGATCATGGCGTATTATAAAATGATAAAGTCAATAAATAAAGACATAGAGTCTATAAAAGACATTTCCATAGACCAGAATGTAATCAATGTGGTTGCTTTGGGTGTAAGACCTTCCTTAAGACCTATGCAGAGAACGCTGAGCAAGACATCCTCAACGATGACGCGTTTTTTGAGGCGTTGTGTGTACTATCTTAGACATTTACTATTTAAGATAAAAACATAAATTGTATTTTTTTTGATAATTATAAGATACTTAAAATAAAGAACTTGGTTGTACTTAGAGGATGACTTAATCAAGAACTTATTAAGAACTTGATCAAGAACTTAATTAAAAACTTAAAACAAGAACTTATTAAGAACTTGAAGTATTAATTAAAAACTTAATTAAGAACTTGGGGTAACTTAATTAAAAAAATTAATTAAGGACTTGGGGTGACTTGGGGGTGGGAGTGTGTGTGGTGTACACAGAGCTTTATTATTTGTCATGTGTAACACCACTTGGTGCAAGACAGTGCTTGCGTTTTTGTAATGCATTGGCTCTTTTGTTGCAAGTTCAAAGCAGCCGCCAAATGCATTTAACAAAAGCCTGATTAAATAAAACAAGACAATTGTATAAAGTACACCCGCCTAAAAAGGCAGCCTAAGCACGGGGCAGGAGTCCAGCAAGTAGGCCACCGTTCACGCGCGTGAACGGCGAAGCATGACGTCAAAGCAGGTGAGGTTTAAAAACTATTTTTAGAAAACTGTCCAGGGCTTTGTGGGGCAGAAGTCCAGCAAGTAGGCCCCCGTTCACGCGCGTGAACGGCGAAGCATGACGTCAAAGCAGGTGAGGTAAGAACTATTTTTAGAAAACTGTCCGGGGCTTTGTGGGGCAGGAGTCCAGCAAGTAGGTCACCGTTCACGCGCTGTGAACGACGAAGCATGACGTCCAACCACATATAATCACTTAGCCTAGTTTGCTGTGCTCCTCTTTTCTCAACCAGGCTTGAAAATTGGCAGAGTTACAGCAATTACTGCTGTGGCCAAGCTTTATGGCGGCTCTAATCGCCAGTAGTAGTACATCCGTCATT